>PVKS010036985.1:0-18960 GCA_004027875.1 Aplodontia rufa
CAGTGGAATCATTATCTGATCACTTTGTTGCCAGAAGGGAACAAAAATACCTTCTGAATAGATGGTACTTTAGAAAACAAATTTGAATTGTTCCATGGGGTCGTCTGGTTATCCTGACGACATGTGAAATCAAGTGCTTGGGGCAGAGATGGGGCAGATGAGGACTGAGTGGTGACCTGAAAGCATTTGCAGGCCAGCCAGGGCTGAGTTAATGGAGGTGTGGGGAAGCCAGACACGAGGAAGGCAGGGAGCCTGGCCGGGATGGAAGGGCTTTGCTTTTTCACCTTCCTCATCTTTCCGCTGTCACAAATCTCCTTACAGGCAGTCATTTCTAACTCCAGTGTCCTCCTACTTGTCACAAGGTCTCTATTCGCCTGGCCATAATGAGCAATTTGCTCTAATCCACGAATAGAAATTGGGATTTAATTCATTTTAGTGGCATTTCAAGAAGGGAGATGTTTAAACAAGCTATTTGGTGTCCTCTACATAACTACTGAAGGTTAATCGCTATCCAATATGCATACTTAAGCTCCAAACTATGTTCTTGGGAAAATGGAATAATTAAACCACAAGTGGCAATTACTGGTATTTTAGTAAGCTTCTTGCTGCAGCAACATTATTTAGTAATATCTTTTCTAAGTTGGCATTCACTTCCCAAATTTCTGTTTTCAAATGTGTGCTATCTATTAATTTCTATTAATTCTGTTCAATATCGAAAACAGAAAGAAGCTATGATGGATTGAAGTGGGAAGTTGGTATTTTATAATTAGCTTATTCCTTCCATAAAGCTCTTTGTCTACACTTGAATATATTCTAAACATAAACACTAACATACTGGAAATGTCTCTGAATTTATTTAGAAATGTAAAGTGAACACAGTCCTTTAAAATTCTGTTTTAAAAATATTTGTTGACATGGGAAAATGATTATGAGTGGAAAATGTTCAACCTAATGTAGAGTAGGAGAATCACTTTAGAAATACAATTTTATATGTGCATAGATATGCACATAAGAAAAATTATTAGAATGAAACATGTGATATCTATGGATAGTAGATTTTGGAGCATTTTCTAAAATTTTTTCCTATATTTTCTATTTTCCTTTTTTTAAACAATAGATTCATGTTGCTTTCATACTTTATTGTTTATTAACATTTTATAGAATATAAAAAAGTGACATTAAAATCAAGCACTAAAGGTAGAGCTGAAATACTCTTTAAATATCTTAGTATTTCAGTTCCCTACCCAGAGATTAACACGGTTACTGAACTTGGTTAAGTAGCCAAGTTTCTTACCAGTGGCACTATGAAGATTTTGGGCAGACAACTATTTGGATTTGGGGGGATAGGGATTTTTGTGTATTGTGGAATGTTTCTCAGTACCCTTGGTCTCTATCCACCAGATACCAATAGCACCCACCTCTTAGTTGTGATAACCAAAAATGTTTCTGAGACATTTGCTAAATGTCTTCAGCTATTCTGGGAGCAAAATTACCCCCCAGTTGAGAATCCAGCTTCGTGGGTCTTTTTCTCTGCTTTGGTGCACAAATATGCTCACATAGAACTATATCATTAAAAATAAATGATATTTTATATAGAATCTATAGCTCGCTTTTCTTTAGTCCATGTCGATTTAATTTCTTTAGTCAATGTTAATTTCCTGTTTAAGTTAATTCATATACATCTCCTCTATTATAATGATTGCCAGAAATGAAAGGAGCCTATCAAAAAGGTAGAGAAGAAATGTTTTAGACAAATATCTTTGGGAAATCCTCACTCTACCTAAATATAGAGAAAAAAGTGACTCTGGGGCATCTTCTACCCACTGATGAAAGGAAGAGAACCCTGAAAGCCACTGTGACTGAGAACAGAATTGAAACAAAAGAATGAAATAAATGGATGCTCCATTTACACAGAATGTAGGGGAACACAACAAGATGTGACCCTCAGATTCCAGGGACAGCAGACATCAGTCCCAGAATGAAGCTAGTCAGAGAACCTTCCTGCACTGTCTTTTCACCAGTTGCTCTCATCCACTCTAGACCATTCCTTTGTCCTTTTTCACATCTAAACCTGCTACTGCAAACCTCCTTTTCTAACTAATATAATGATTTTAAGACCCAATTAAGGCAATCTTTGAATTCAAAATCAGTTTAAAAACAGAACTTTGATGAATTTCTCTTCACCAAAGTATAATAGTCAACTTCATCCATAAGAAAGAACGTTGACAGCTCCTCAGCTCCTCAGAAGCTCCAAATCCTGGGGTGCCACTCCCTTGTCTCAAATCTTTTTTTTTTTTTTTTTTTTTTAGTACTGGGGATTGAATCCAGGGATGTTTTACCATTGAGCTGCAGCCCTAGTCATTCTTATTTTTTTGAGAGGAGTCTCTTTAAGTTGATTCGGACCTTGCTAAGTTTCTGAGGCTTGCCTTGAACTTGAGATCCTCTTGTCTTAGCCTCCTGAGTAGCTGGTGTAGGCATGTGCCACTGAACCCAGCCTAAATCCTTTCTGATAGTCATATTCTTGCTTTTCTTTATGATTAATTACACCTGTATACACCGGTAGACAATATGTCAGCTTTGCCTATTTTTAACCTTAAATAGAATGCCATTTAATGTTTAATGCTTTTGCTTGTCTTGCTTCTTTCCCTTATCATTATGTATATGAGATTTGTCTACAATGTTGAGTACAGCTGTTATTTGGTCATGTTCATTACTGTAGATATCCTATTTTTGAATAGACAAACTTTATTTTAAATGTTTTTCTTTTTTTTTCTATATTTCTAAGCATATTAAAAATTTTAGATATGACAAAGAGTTCAGCAGCATATCTTCCTGTTCTCTGGTCCTGAGATGAATGTGAATGATTTTTCTAGGGTTTGTACCTAGTTGTAAATTAACCTTGTCAGAAGATCCATATATGATTTAAAGTCACAGGAGCACTAAAGAAGAGCACATATTCACCGTTATGTTGATGTCCAAAGCCATTAAAATACATACATGGCTTCTGCCTTTTAGTTCTATGCAATGGACTATAAACACCCATGAATAATAGAATGTCATAAAGGTCTCTGAATTGCTTGAGCACTAGAGGACATCTAAATGAACTTCTACCCCCTCCTGGGTGAGATAAGGCCAACGCCTTCAGAGTTTCTCCATCTTCCCCCTTGACAGTCAGGAGCTTAGGAGGCAGCAAGGATGGGACTACCAGAAGCAGAGTCTAGAATGCCAGGGTGCGAGCCAGAGAATATTTTAAGTGCCCAGTCATGACAGCCAAACGGTTAACTAAGAAATGATGCTACAAACAGCTGCAAACAATAAATATAAAATCCAACTGAGAAAAAGAAAGAAAAAAAAAGAACTCAGTTACAAGTCCCAAAACTGGGCCCAAAATGGAACTCATCCAACTTCCTGCCTGCCCACATCTGCTCTTTCAGCAGTGTTCCCCATTTCAATAAATGATGTCACCACCCACCCTGCAGCCCAGATCAGAAAGAGAATATTTTTATGGAATTCTCCCCCTCATTACCCACGCCTCAAAAATTTTTTTTCTCAAATAGTTCCATTTCTCTCTCTCCCCATTTCCAATGCACTAATACTTCAGTTCAAGATACTCATGTTGCTTCCTGAATATTAGAAGAACCTCCCATCACTCTAAATCCACTAAATTTCAAGTTCCAAAGTCAGGGAGTTGGTCTGTTTCCATTTCTTCATCAACCTAGCACAGTGCCTGACACATAGTCCTGTATTTAGTAAGCGAATAAATGAAGTCACTTATTTCCCATTGGACTATTCATTAGAATGATGCTCTCAAATGCTAATTGTATTGCTGCAAACATTGATATTTTCAATGGTTTCTATTGCTTGCTTTCAGTATAAAATTCCAAGTGAATCAGTACAGTGTATAGGACTACAAGTGATCTGATGGCTTAACTCTCAAGCTTTATCATTCACAATTTCTCCACTTGAAATCCAGGCTTTAGCAACTCTGAACTTCTATTAGAGTCTAGGATGCTCTGCTCTCTTCCATCTAGGACTTTGCATGTGTTGTTTTCTTTCTGTGGAACATTTTCCTAATGGCTTTTTCCTTTATAGGAGTCATAAGGGTCATTCACAGATACTGTGGCTCCTTCTTCATTAAGGTAAGTAGGGTTGTGTTTCGTTGTCCCCTAACATTAGGCAGAGCCATGTAAATCTTCTTGGCTAATAAAATTTGAATGGAAGTGATGTGTACCACTTCTGATTTGATGATACCAGAATGCCAGTCAAGTCACCCATTCTCAGAGTCAGTGTCTTTCTCCCTCTCCTCCCCAAGGGTGTGTCTGGTCATTAATAAGGCTTTGTGACAAATATAAGAAATGATTTTCCTTCTCAGTACTACCAGTGCTGCTTGTGAATGCAGTTCTATAATGCATATGGATTGTTTGCAAATAGAAAATAATCAACTATTAAATTTGCTTTTAAAAATAAGCTTGTAGTCCAGAAACAGCACACAGTGTGGGTCATTCACGTGTCTCATTTTCTTGGCAGCCCACCACTGGCATGTGGCTGCTTCCTGGGCTGGCCCAGGTTGTGTCATTACTGGTACCACTATCAGGTGACCCTTTAGAGACTGATTCAGTGTGTGAGATAAAATAGCCCCTGAAAACATCCATCAGGCAGGCTAGGGAATTCAACTGAGAGTACCTTGCTGGTCAGGTTTTTCCTCTCCCCTTCTCTCTGTATCTCTGTTTCCCCTTCCTGCTCCCCACTTCTTCTCTCCCATTCGCATTCTAATCGTCCCTTGCAGCTTCTGTCACTACCTGCTATTTTTAGTGAATCCCAAGACAAATTAGGAAATGTTTACTTTGTCCATAAGTAGGAAATAGATCCAGTAATATCTCTGTCTCTCCCATTCATGCTCCCTTCCTCCTCCTCTTTCTTCTTGTTTAAAATACTATCAAATGAAAATAGTGCATTGTGAAAACATGATATTCATTTCAAAGAAAGAGAATGGCTTTAGCTTCCACTTGGTCTGGGAGAAAAGAGGCCATTGCTTTCTTCTTTGGGGCTACGGACTCTTGGAAGAGGCTGATTCGACTAATAATAATTAGAGAAACCACTCTTTCCTTCCTCCAAAGGCCCTTCCCCAGCCTCTGTTCCCCCAGCCTTCCCAGCCCTGCTTTCTATTCCCTTTCCAAAGCTCTGTTCTTTCTACCTGTATTTCCCTGCTAGAAGTCATAGTTTTTCCTACCTACAGGGCTTTCTGATCTGCATGAAAATTACTAAGAGCTCTTTAGAATTAGTTGGTATGAAAACAATACACATTGATCAGAAATATCTTAGGAAATAGTTCAAATTGCAGACTGGAAATGCTATTCAGGCATAATGACTGGTGGTATTTAGAAGAACTGAGAATGCTTTCCAACATATCATTAAAAGGAAGAAAAGGCACTTAAATTGTTTCTATCATTTTACTCTACCTGCTAGCTCAATAAATAGTACACATTTACGAAACTGGATTTGATAAAGTTGACACCATTTTAAGGTTGCTTCCTTGCAGAGCTATTATATTGTAATATATCCTTTTTGAAGAAAACTCAACGGTTGCCTGCATATATTCAAGTATAGCCAACATGGGGAACAAAGCATATATTTATTTGCCTCAAATCTATGAGCACAAAGAATTTTAGTGTCTGAATTTTGTACTCTAATTTTTTCTGCATTTCTTTCCTTTGAGCCCCTTAGATAGTTTTGTAATGACCTAGTCTAAACAACAAGGATTAGATAGTATAAAGAAAGTAGGATAATAGAACAGCAGTTTATAATTGTACACAACCTGCTTCTCTCCAGGATGATTTTTAAATCCTATTCAGGAGTTTATCCTAACAGCAGAAACCGTTTCATCCAAATTCATGAAGTTTTCAGAATATAATTCATTTATACCAAGTAAAAATTAATGTTTAAAAAGAAATAGAAACAGCTGCACCAAGGTCAACTGTTGTGGCAAATGTACAAAAACTGAGCAATTAGCAAATTGTTACCTCTATAATAAAATGAAACTTTTCATAGCTAACATTTACTGAAAGGTTACTGTGTATGGCAAGCCCCGTGCTAAAGGATTTTTCATACATTAGCTCTTTAAATACTCAATCAGATCTCTGATGCAAAGTTCTGTTGGAATCCCCTTCCTACACGCAAAGAGAAGGTTCACGTGGCGTAAATAGCTTACTCAAGGTCAGTTAGTTTTTTTTATGGCGAACCTGATGCCAGAACCCAAATCTGTCCAACTGAAGCCCATCCCCACGCTCAGCTTAAAGGTTAAGCTCAAGGATTCTAGAATCAGATTGCCTGGGCGTCAGTTCCAACTTCATAGTTTCTAATTTAAGGTCTAGTTAAGGACATTTCTTAATCTCTCTGAGCCTCCATTATCTCTGTAAAAAAAGGGGGATGATCTACAATATATCTACCTTGCAAAGTTATCATTAAATAAGTGTCAACTGAAAACCTGTACTGCACTTAGTAAATGCTCAATGCATTCTACTTACTAGTTTCTTTTCCTATTCTCAATCTTCTTGAGGCTCACTCATCCCAGGGAAAGACTCATGTCTTTTTTATGTTTCATTTTTCTTCCTCACCAGAGCATAATCATGGTCATTTAAAAGGAAGCCTTGGTTGGGAAAGCAGGATTAAATAAAAGCCTAATAATAGCAGATGAACTACTCATAGGCTTTCCCAACAAAAATTGGATGTTCAGCCTTCCCCAAAATGAAGACAGCTGCTGGTGAAGTTAACCTGATTTGAGCAGACCAGTGCCATCAATGGTTTTTATACTGTATTTTGAATGTGCTACCTGGCTATGCATCAGTAGTCCTGGAGCTGGTAGGTCCTCCCTGTGTGGAAGGCTTTTGGCTTCTCGGGAGAGAAGGTAATGGAGGGGAGTTGAGAGAGGCTACAGAAAAGGGAACAGGTGAAGAACTAAGGTTGATGAGAAACTATTTCACTGTTTCTGATAACATCCGTTCTTCCCTCCCTCTCATCTTCCCCCCTCATTTCTCTTCCCTCTCTCCAACTCTCTTTACTTCCCACTTTCTCCCTTCCCTCCTTTCTTACATTGTTTGAGCCTCACTTTTATCTATGACCATGCTCCCGAAGAAACTGAATTTAGAAAGATCAACCATTTGCTCAAAATCACAGGGTCCGTTTGTGATGGAGGCTTTTGCTATCACGATGTGCATATTTAATGTTTTCAATATGGACGTGTCATTTTGACATACGTATACATAGTGAAATAGCGTTTATTGTTGAACAACTTTGCATCCATTGTCTAACATACCCTCTCTCCCCTGCTTCTGTGGCAAAAACACCTACAATCCATCCTTTTAGAAAATTCCTAAAATTGGGGCTGGATCGGTGGCTTGGCGGTTATGGCACTAGCCTCGCATGCGTGAGTAGTCGAGTTGAAACCCCAGCACCACATACACAACAAAGTGTCAGAGGAATGAAAGTCACATGAAAAACTAAACAAAAATTGCTTCTCTTTCTCTCTCTCTCTCTCTCTCACTGTCCCTCTCTCTTTAAAAAAAAAGAAAGAAAGAAAAATCCTAAATACAGTATTGTTAACCACAGTTCTCATTTTATATATGTGAGTCAGATTTGTACCAAGTTTTCTCAAGATCATAAGCCCTTGCTCTTTCTGCTGTATTCCTTTCCCTGGAAGAGGGTAGATAACATAAAGTGGCATCTATCTGGGAAGATGGGGCAGGAGCAGAGGTGCCTCATTAATATCCTGTAGGGTTATTCAGTGACTTTTGGGTCATAATTGCACTAGCCTGCTCTATAAGGCTGTTCACGTTTGCTCCCACTTCAAGAAAATACTTTCTTGATGCTCACCAGGGCTACTCTCTACTTTTCCTTTTCATCTGCCAGACAAGAAAAATCTCAGCCACATCGTTCCGAGTGTTCTGACATTCGCATCTTCAGTCAGTAATAAGCTGTGCGGCCTCTTTGAGGGTCAGGATGCTGCCCTCATTGCTAAGCTGCAGTTTGCTGCAGTTTGTTGGATTTGTAAATTGGGAAGCTAGAAGCAACCTCCTCAGGGACTGATTATATTTTTCAAAAATCTGCATTTTTTTATTATTAACTCTCAAGGAGATAAAAACAGATTTCCTTTCTGTAACTAATTACTTCTCTGGGATTGGTAGGTCAAATTAAGTTTCTAGAGTAATGAAGTTCTTTAGACATCGCCATTATACTTTTTGGAAAAGGAGGGATACAGATATGAGTTAAAATGTATAAAGTACATGATTCTGTCTTTTGCCAGGGGCAGGGGTGGCCCAGTTTCCTGTACTTGTCTTATCTGCTCCCAAAATAATTTACCTTGTCAGTTTTCCCAAGGACAATAAAATCATTTATCAAATGCCAGCAAGTCACCATTCCTTACTGCTGCTTATTTCTGTCTAGTAAGAGTTGCAATTATTTTGCATATACAGTGTTATTTAAGATGCTAAATAGTTTTTAATTTAATAAAATGTTAGGGAACAGTTTGTGGATATATCTAAAACAGTAAGATTATTATAGATGATTGATCAATGGTGCATGTATGAAGTAAGATTTCAAGTGTACGTGGTGATTTAGCAAATAAACTCTGAAAGGCAATGGAAGGAAGCATTGGGTTGGAATGCAAACTTTCCTCCTGGTACTCAAGGGCCTTAATAGCCCTCCTGAACACCAAAAGAGGAAGCTCGTCTTAGTTATGGCCAGGAAAGAGGAACATTTACGAAGCAATTTCTCTTGATTGATGATTCAAAGCAGTGAGGTGTTTCTGATTTAAAAAAAAATCCGACCAATTTGTCAGCACAATGTTGGAAGGAACAAAGTTTCTCATTTGATTTCATTGACTTAACACATCCTGGGAATAACAAGTACTCACTAGTCCCCAGACACAGAGAAGGTAGATGAATTCAGAATAGCTGCCTAATAGCAGAACTGTCATTTGTTAAAAGAAATGTCTGCTTACATTTCCTCAGGCTCTTTAGGAGGGGGAATAAGCCAAGCATAACACCATTTGTTTCTGTAAGCACAGCTAGGATGCCATAAACAACCAGGATAGAAGTAAATATGCTTCTGCTTTTCAACCAGACATATTCCTATTTAGTTCCCTGTTTACAAATATACTCTGGGTTGGGTTTCTACGGGACATCTTTGCCTTTCCCCCTTAATCCAAAAAGAAAGGGCCAAAAAAGGAAACTGTGAGTCTGAGCACTGCCACATTGACCCTGCCAGAGAAACAGCTGATTGCTTGAGTTAATTCATACAAAACAGTCATGAATATTTATCTCATTCTGTCTCTACCAAGGTCTGAATAAGTACTTCATTTACTAGAGCTACTCTTATGATACAGGATTGCAGAGTAATCTGTAAAAGAAATGAAATTTAGGTGTGACATGGAAGATACACAGGTAGGGAGGGTGTTTCAAAAGGTTTACAATTCTTAACCTCAGCTGCAAATTAGAATCTCCAGGGGAGATTTTAAGCATATTTTGAATGAAATAAACCACAGTCTTTGGAAGTGGGGTCATAACAGGTTTCTTTGACATTCCCTAGATTGGTTTAATATACAACTACTAAATATGATTTACAATCTAAATCCGTAAGAAAAAAGTGGGCAAGGAGACTATAGAAATGTGTCACTAAAGAAAGTATACAAATGACCAATAAATGTTTTATGCGTTAAACCTCAAAAGTGACCAGTGAAATGTAAAGTAAAATAACCATAGAATACTATTTTCTTATTAAGAGTTGAATAGTTTTACAACCATAAATGCATATAAAGTAACGTTATGCTATGCATTTGATCCTAAACCATAGTTACCCCACATTGCCCACACCCCAGTCTTTTGATTCTTCTATATTATGCCCCTAACAAATATAATTGACTTATATATATATATTATATATATATATATATCTTATGTATATACATATATATAAAAGATTATGAATTTTTGCAGAATTAAATGATTGTGTACATACTATTTGACTTCTTAGGGAGGGGATAAAGAGTACTACATTGTTGGTTGTCTCCCTAGATCCCTCTTTATCTTCCCTCCCTCTCCCATCCCCCTGTTTCTCCCCCCACCCTACCCCCGCACATGACTATGGTTCCCCTAGATTATGTATTGCTATGCCCTTGGTGGGTCCAAAGCATAAGTTTGACTACCTTTTACCCAAGCCTGGGTTTAGCTCTAGCCTCCACAAATGAGTGAAAATATTCAACCTTTGACTCTCTGGGTTACTTTGCTTAGCATGATTTCTTCCATTGCCACCCATTTACCTTTAAAGGCTGCAATATCATTTTTTTAATAGCTGAGTAGAACTCCATTGTATATATGTACCACAGCTTTTGGATCCCTTCATCCAGTGAGGGGCATCTGGGTTGGTTTCATAATTTAGCTATTGTAAATTGAGCTGCTATGAACATGGATTTTGCTGTGTCACTGTAATGTGCTGATTTTAGCTCCTCTGGGAAAATACCCAGAGGAGGAAGAGCTGGGTCACATGGTGGATCCATCCCTAATTTGTTGAGGAATCTCCACACTGCTTTCCAGAGTGGTTGCACCAGTCTGCAGTCCTACCAACAGTATTTTAGTGTTCCTTTCTCTCTACAACCCCTCCAGCGTCTATTACTATTTATATTATTCATCTTTGCCAGTCTGACTGAAGTGAAGTGAAATCTTAATGTAGTTTTGATTTGCATTTCTCTTATTACTAGTGATTTAAAACACTTTCTCATATATTCATTGGCTTGCTTAATGTCCTCTGTTGAGAAGTTTCTGTTTAGATCTCTGGCCCATTTATTGATTATATTGTTTGTGTTTTTGGTATTATGCTTTTTGAGTAGTTTGTAAATTTGGATATTATTCCCCTATTGGAGGAATCACAGGCCATGATTCTCTCCCATTCTGTAGGTTGTCTCTTGATAATTTTGACCAATTCCTTGGCTGAGCATAAGCTTTTTAGTTTGATGGCATCTACTCATTGATTCTTGACTTTAATTCTTTTGCTTTGGGAGTCTTGTTGAGAAAGTCATTGTTACTCCCATATGCTGGAGTGTTGGTTCTAATTTTTCTTCTAGCAGTTGTATGGTAGTTGGTTTAATTCCTAGTTCCTTGATCCATTTCAATTTAATTCTGTGAAAGGTGAAAGATAGGGATCTAATATCAAGTTTCTGCAAGTGGCTTTCCAGTTTTTCCAGCACCATTTGTTAAATAGGCTGTCATTTTTCATGCTATTTTGACCCCCTTTGTCAAATATCACGTGTTTAAAGATTTGATGGTTTGCTTGGAGTCTTCTATTCTATTCCATTGGTCTTCATTCCTATTTTGATACCAGTACCATGCCATTTTTGTAACTATAGCTCTATAGTATAGTTTTAGATCTGGTATTGAGAATCCAACTATTTTGGCTATTCTGTATTTCTTTTTGTTTCAAATGAATTTGGAAACTGATTTTTCTATATCCGTAAAGAATGACATTGGGAATACCATTTTTTTGCCCATTGCATTGGTAAAATTCTAAAGCCAACAATATTTAATAGGCTATAAAGGACATAGTAAATGTATGACTAGCACCGATGACATGCCTCTATTGATGATATCAACAGTTTGGCAAGGGTGGGTTTGATCCCCGCTCTGCTCCTGGAATGCTGGGACTGTTAATTCCCACCAGAGTTACAGGGTCTTCTTAATCCCAACTTTTGACAACCATGGTCCAATCTGCCCTATCAGAATGGCTTATATAAGTGGTTCAAAACTGAATCCTTTTTCTGATTTATGAAAGAAGTGCATCACTAGGAGCCATCTTGTAACTACAAAGAAATCAGATGGAGCACGATGCTAATATAGGGAAAACAGTGAAGCCACAACTCTTCAAATTACTTGAGCCAGTAAATCTCTATTCTATTTAAGCCAGGGTTGAGTCAGGTTTTAAAAGTCATCATTATGACTGAAAAAATACTACTTCATCTAATAAAGCTATAATGTCCATTTATATTAACAAACTCAACTATTGGAGACACAAATTGGAAGCACCTTTCTGGAGAGCAATTAGCAACACATATCAGACACATTAAAATATCATCTTTCACTGTGTAATCCCACTTCTAGGAGTTTATACTAGAGAGATAATCACAGATAGCTACAGATTTGTGTAAAGTACTATTCATGAGAGAGCTATTTTTAATATTTAGAAATTAGAAATAGCCCAAAAGATCAATTTAATCTTACATACGCAAGATCAGCCACATTCATACAGAGCAGTCTTTAAAATTGTCTTTAAAAATATTTACCAATAATCATGAATAAAAAAGTATATATCTAAAAGGAAATATTACCCAATATAAAATAATTATTCTGGCCAGTGGGATTAAAGGCAATTTTTATTTCTCTCTATGGACCTTTCTGTGTTTTCTAAATTCTCTAAAATGAGCATGTATTAGTTTTATGACTGAGAAAAATGATTCTTAGCACATGTTGAAACTATATCCTTTCACAGTCCTTTCTTTTCTATCTTTCCCAGAGGATATCCCTTTTCAAAGATCTACCCTGCGAGGCCCAAAGAGGCAATAGCCAAGTTTCATAGGATCTTCTTTTCCAGCAACCGCCCTTTGTTCTCCCAGGCCTTCCCAAGCCAGCAGCCCTAGCTCTAGCTAACCCTCCTCTTTGTGGCCTTCTAATCAGGGCTGTGATGGAATGAAAGGAGATGGGGAGCTTAAGAAGCCTCCCATCCCTCTTACTCCACCCCCTGTCCCCATGCTCTGCTGACCATTAGTAGCATCTCTATGCCATAGAGATTTTTAAAGACTCAAAACTTCCCTATCATTTTTAATTGACCAGCTCCTGGGAATACTTGACCTATTTTTCACCAATTCAATGCAATGTGAAAGCATCATGGTAAGGAATTACTTGAAAGCTCTGTTTTGCTAAACTTGAAGATTCAGTACCCTTCCATTATACATTAACAGAGTAGGTTCTCCCTTCTATGACTCTTTGCTCTAAAAAAAAAAATAATTTTGTTTTTTAAAGTAACAAGTTAGAAGGGGCTTCTGCAGGTACAGAGCAGGGGACGTCTTGAGCGTGCCTCACTGCAGAGATGGGTAGTTCTCACTACAGTTGTGCTCTGCTTAAGTCCAGCATGGAAAAGAGAAGGTGAGATCCAACAAATGAAGATAAGCATCCTCTGCTTCAGGCTGCAAAGGCTTTGCCCATCAGAGGACCTGACTTCTATAGTGAAAGACATATTTGGGGTGAGGTAAGTAACCCCCCCAAAGCTAAATTCTTTCCTGACTTAGAGAATTTGATAAACAGCTATTGAATAAAGCTGAGAAAAGAAAGGAAGGAGAAAAGCTCCAAGGTAAAGATTGATCACTAGAATCAAATGTTGTGGCTAATGTGGAAAGGAGACTAAGGGACTGGAGCATTGGCTCAGCAGCACAGCGCTTGCCTGGCATGCATGAGGACGCGGATTCAAACCCTAGTACCACATACACAATGAAGTGCTGGAGCAACGAAAGTACATGAAAAACTAAATAAAAATTGATTTTCTCTCTCTCTCTCTCTCTCTCTCTTTTAAAGAGATTAACATCCTGAAAAATACTACAGCAAATAAGCTAATCTGCATCCAATATGGTTCACATCCCAGGTCAGTGTTTCTCAAACTTTAATGTGAGTAGAAACCACCTTGGGAGTTTTTGAGAATGCCAGTTCTTATTCAGTAGGTCTGAGGAAGGTCAGCAGATTTTGTGTTTTTAACAAGCTCCCAGGTGAGGCTGCTATTCCACATCATACTTTAAATAGTGAGATATTAGACCTGGGAGATTAATGAAGCTTGGATCTCAGGCTACAATGTCTTCATGGGACTCAGTAGGCCCCCGTTCATGGGGAGTTGGAAGCTCTGAGTGGCTTACTGAGAGTTGTAAGAGGAGGCAGGAACAATGAAAGCAGCACAGGATGTGGTCTAGCACAGAACAGCATATTGCCAGTGGCTGAATTTCGAAGATCTGGAAGAGAGGAGCTCCAAGACTACAAACCTAAATGATAAGGACAGGGAAATGCTAAATATCCTGATTAATCAGTGCATGCTATATGCATGTGCTGAAATACCACATTGTATACTATTAACATGCAAAATTATTATGTGTTAGTAAAAGATTAAATTTTTTTAAAACATCATTTTAGGAATTAGAATCCCTATATCTTTCAACACAATGTTATGCTTTAGGCAGTTTACTGAATACTTCTGGGTCTTAGTTTCCTTTTCTATGAATTAGAATCATGATTCCAAGAGTTTTCATGTGAGATAATATGTGAAATAGTTGACATAGTAAATACAGAAACAGAGCAATGACACACACACATACACACACACACACACACACACACACACACACACTTTTAGAGATACATTTCTAGTGGCACTCTCTTAACCACTGGAAGACTGGAAGCTTCCACTAGAAATGTACCCCAATTTTCTTTATCCATATATCAGCAGATGTCTTTTAGACCCAAGTCCTCTTTGTCTTGGAATCCCTTTGTTGTCTTAGAAGTTGTATCCAACTATACCTTTTTTTGGAAGAGTGTGATATTCTGTCTCTAATACTCCAATCTTTACCTAAGGGAGTGGTAAGCACTTGCCCTGGAGAAGGAAACCAGTAGTTCTTCCGAGGAGGTTATGAAATGTAGGTCTTTCTTTATGGAAGTCACCCTTGTAATGAGAGTTGACAGGTGTACTTGGATGGGGTTGCAGATCAATGGACTATAATTTATTGAAATTCTGCTCCCTTTGTATATTTTATGCATTTCACACTTTATTTATTCATTACAGCAATTCTATGGGATAAATAGAGCTGAGACAATTAGAAAGTGGAGATGTCAACCTTTTAGTTTCTCACTTTTAAAAGTAATAAAACTGGATTCCAATTCAAATCTCTCTGATATGTCCACTGTACTGTACCAGGTGATTTCAGAAATAACCTTTGACTCCAAAGGCCTCCTTCTAGTCTCTGGTATTACCACCATCTCAATCACTACTTAACATTTTGAAACAAGTGATTTTATTGCCTGAAGATTTCTGTTTACTAGAGTACATCATTTGGGACCTTGCTGAATAAATAAGAGGAATCCTAGGGAGATACAATTACCCTGGAACCCAGCCCTTATAGTACCTATGCCTTCTAGAATTTTAGAACTCACTCAGAATTCTAGTGATCCTGAAGGCCATAACTATCCAAACTCCAACCTTCAACTCCAAAAAAATGGAGTGAACTTCAAACTCCTGGAAATTTGTAAACACAACACAATACTCCAGGAGCTGGCTTCATCACCTCTAGTCTGAGGTGGCTTTATTGCACCCATGTGGATGTGGCCAGAGACAGCTGGTCTTCAGAGAGAGAAAAATGAAATTGGGCAGAGAAATGCAAAAGGAAGAGTCAGTGTGAATCCAAGGGTTGATGTGGAGACAAGCTGGCAAGCGAATAGGCTGCTCAGCTCCCATCTGCTGTCCAATTTCTGGTCCCAGCCCCTTTGGAGGCAGGCTGCTCAGACTCCCTGCTGTGAGAGGCATCCTGTTTATTAGCAATTAGTAACTCATTTATATTTAAGTGACTTTGAGTGGGCTTCAGCTACTTGTGACCAAGCAATTCCTGATGAAGGCAACAACAGTCTCATGTGGCCCATTGTAGCCTATGCTCTCTATTTCTGCTTCCCTGTTTTCCTTTTCCTACAGAGAAAGTCATCTCCTAAGTCAAAATCAGAGTTGATTCTACTCAGTTACTGCTCACCGGGAGATAGTTCCCTGCAAATAGCATTATCGTTCCACTGTTCCATTGCTTTAAAGGGCAGCCATACGTAGATGATCAATTGTAGTTGAATCCTTTGCCCACAAAGACAGAAAGGTGCAGGCTCATTTCTGTCCCATAAACTTTGCTCTCAGGTAATAAAAGGCATTTTGAATTATTAATTGTATATTTAGTGCAAATCTATTTCAGTTACAAGGAGAATTTGTAAGGAGACATCATAAGGAGAACTCCAATGCTCAAATCCCTCTGTAGTGACTTTAACCCATTAAATCAGAACAATTTATCTTCCTTTCATTGCATTCATGAATGTAATAATGACACAGGAAACAATAAGGACAACTAATAATTTAAAAGAAAAAAATGTTCTAGAATTACAATTCAATCTTCTCACATCCCTAGTACAATAATTTATTTTTGAACTTGTGTAGTGTATATCTTAAGTGAGATTTCTATGCAAAATAAGCAAATGATTTAGAGCTCCACACAAGATCTCAATATGTTGAGGACATCTATACTGATCACTTCCTTCATATTGGTTGCAAGGAACATCTGTTGCTTAGCTGGCTTAAGGGACCAGCAGTACATAATCAAGGACAGCAATCCTATGTTCCAAGTTCACCACATTGTTAGTATGCATGAGCATATTTGCATTAAGATTGGTCCACATGCTTCATTTTCAGTGCCAACTTGATGACCAATGCACAGCACTCCAAAATTACCACATTTTCAAAAACATGTAATCCGATACTCAAATGCTACTTCTGGTACTGTGTAGTATATGAGAATTTGGTTTTAGTCTGGAACAACCTAAGATTCATAGCTCACTCCAAAGGCTCTAGATATATATCTTAACCTTATGCTTCTAGATCCCCCTATATCCAAACCTACACCCTCAAAAGTAAGAAAAGCAGCTAAAAACTCCCCAATAACCCTGGTAAGTTTAAAGTATTTTATATTACACTCAGAAATTTAAAAATACATACATGAATGATGATAACTATGGTTTGCCTGCCTTTTAAGAATTTTTAAAACACTCTCATATTCATTATCTTATTTTTTCCTCTCAAGGACTATATGAGGTAGAACTTATCACTATGCCCATTTTAAAGGTAAGGAACTAGGACTTAGAGAATCCTACTGAAGTGACTTCCTGCTAATCCTAGTGTTAATCAGTAGCAGAGTTAGGACCAAAATCTAGGTATCCTGATTCTGAAAAAAATGAATTCAACTACTGTATTTAAAAATCCATTTATGTGAATCTATTGTTCCTTGCATTGTTAAAATTTTACTTTTGCAGAGGTAGAACAAGATCATTGGCTATAACATGCTAGGTAGTCATCATCAACTCCTAAAGCTGTTTCCCCACAGTACTGTGCCATCCTAGAAATCTGTTTAGCATCCTGGTTCAGAGCAGCTCCACAGACTTTCAGGCCTTCTCTCTCACACTCGCCAGACATGCAGAGGGCAGCATATCACCCCTCCTTTGGGCTACTAGTGAATACACATACAGGACCCTGAATGGATTTTTTGTGTATGTTCTATGAGATTTCTTTCTTCATGCTTTCCTTTTTAGTCCCTCAAAACCAGTTTCCCAGACTAGAGTAACCAGACCTTACAAAGTTCTCTTCTGAATACGTATGGAAAGAATGTAAGTCCTACATTCAGCAAGGCCTGTACTATATTGCTCTGACTTATCCAGTGACTCCATTCACTTTGCTTAATCCCAGTTTCCTCATGTGTAAAACTGGAATGACCATTCCTGTGGTGAGTTTTAAGAAGGGACTATACATGAAGGTGCCTGGTCCAGTGATGGTGAGTTCCCCTCCTCCTTCTCCTCTCTGTAAGTGACATGAACCCTGGGAGAGAATTCATCACATTGACATAAACCCTGGGAGAGAATTCATCACACTGACATAAACCCTGGGATAGAATTCATCACATTCCTCTTAGATATCTGTGATGCTTGGTGCTGAGAAGGTGTTCTATAAGAACACACAGAATCATACTGAGATGCTGGTCATTAATTCCTTGTTTCAACTGCAGTTATAAGGGGAAAGCAATAACGTTAATTTTTAGTATTTACCAGCTAAATTAGCAGCATTTTTGGTATAATGTTTGTTCTTCATGGAAAATTGCCATACATTCTGATACGTGTACCATTGCTCTTAGACATTGGCAGAGTATCCTCCTGGGTTGGAATGAGCCTGACACATAGTGAAATGGCTCTTACTAGTTAGTGACCATAATAATTGGATCTGGCAGTGACCCTGTTTAATTAGCTTATTTACTTCAGGCATACCATTTTAATCTTTGATGCTGAAGATGGTAATTGATAAAGTCTGCACCTTAAAGTAAATCTTCTTCAAAGCTGCTTTCAGCCCTGTACTTTGTGATTCTTCCATGAGTTAAATGTGAAGTCTTAGATGATCAAAAATTCATAGCTTGACCACCAAAAGATTATGTTATAATGAGACAGATTAGGAGAGACAGTGAAATGGCTAGGTAGTCAGGACAGAGGGACCCTATCAAGAGCTAGCTGGCAGAGGCAGAGAGTGATTGACAGGGCTTACTCTGGGCATTCAAATGTAAAAAGACCTTGAGGCTCACCCTAATCCCTGACTAAGATGGGGGTGGTCTCAGGTGGATACTAGGAAGTATTTGCCACCTTTTGTTTTAACCAACGGTGCACTTGACCAGTTTCAATGCCTACTTTACATAGATTTTAACCAATGGGGTTGATGGCATTTCTCAATGCCTGCTTTGCATGAATGTTAATTATGCTCATACCCCAAATCTACATAACCCCTGGCCTAACCTCCATTAGGCGGTGTCCTGCTTCCAGGTACCCCTCCGCTTTGTGGAGTCTCTGCTCTTCTTCCTAAATAAATCCTACTCTTTTTACTCCTCCTTCCGTGGTTGTCCCTGGATTTTATTCTTCAAATTCGCGAGACAAGGACCCAGGAGATTGGCCCCGAATTCCCGGGATGAATTTCCATCACACCAAGAGCTGCAACACCCAGCTTTTAGCTGGGGAGCTGCTAACACTTTCGGCTGCAGACGCCTGCAGCCAGCCCAAATTCCCAGTTTTAACTGGGAATGGCTGCAAACACTAGAAGTGGGCTGTTTCG
>PVKS010036986.1:0-18956 GCA_004027875.1 Aplodontia rufa
GAAGGAAGGAAGGAAGGAAGGAAGGAAGGAAGGAAGGAAGAAATTGTGTCATTTGCCAGAAACTGGATGGAATTGGAGATTATAACATTAAGTAAAATAAGCCAGACACAGAAAGACAAGTATCACATGTTTTCCCGAATATGGGAATCAAGGGGAGGGGGGAAGATGTGAAAGTAGCTGAGAAACTATTACAGAAAAGGAAAGGGAAGGGGTAGAGAAGGGTAAGGGAGGGCAATGGGGGGTGGATACGAGTAAAGTATATTATTTGCATGTATGAATCTACCACGATGAAATCCACTATTCTGTATAATTAAAATGCAATACTAAAAATAATATTCTGATAGTATCTAATAAAGCTGAAGGTAGGTATCCCCAAGGACTCAACAGGAAGGCAGGTGCATGTACCCAGGTGGTCCAGGCTGGAGATAATCCCCAAGTACATCAACAAATGACTGAGAAATTCAACACAATACTGAATCAGAGCAATCCTATGTAATGACGAAAATGACAGGGCTTTACATACATAGCACAGGATGAGCCTCAACATCATTAGTGCAAACGCAGACAGACAAAATAGAATGAGTAAGGCCTGAAGGAATGCATGGAGTTTCATTTGTACGTAGCTCACAGGCCCAAGCACTCCATGCGGTTTCAAGGTACAAATTTAGATGGTAAAGTTACAACAACAGGTGGTGAATACCATAAAATTTTGCCTATTTATTAGGACCAGAGAGAAGGAAGTCAGTTCTGAACAGGAAGCAGGGTAGACAGTGAGGAGTTTCTTGACCTGGATGAAAGTTACTCTATATTTGCTTTTAACAATATATATTAAACATTTATGCTTACAGTTTTACTCTATGACTCCTTTGTTTCTCAACCTAAAAGCACTTTAAAGAAACAAACTGCAGGATGTAAAATCATAGAAAATTAAAAACTCTATAGCTGGTAAAATCATGATCCTGTTCAATATATAAAACTTGTTTATAGAAAAAAGCTGGAAGAAATTTAACAAGATATTAAGAATTGTTGTTTTAAGGATGTTGGAATAAAACAACTGCTGTTCCTTAAGACCACCATGAGAAGGCCCACCGAATCCCCAAATCACAGCCTGCTCTCCCAGGAGCACCCACAAGATGGAGCAGTCTTACTGGAGAGAGCCAAATTTTTAGTCTCTCTTCCGCTTTAGTTCTTTCCCCCTGTGCATCTGCTGTTCTGTGTTGGTCTGATGTACAAGCACTCTAGGCCTTCATCTTCTAAGATCTGATAGGGAAAGAGAAATAGGGACCAAAATGTATTCCGTGTCTGCCTCTTTGCTGGGCCCTTTGCGGTCACCATTTCACTGCCTGTTGAAACCCACACAGGTTGCCCAGGTGTTTCTCTGAGATGCACCCTACTCATTTCATCCCCATACACAAGTCCAAATTAAGCACAGGGACAGCCTCTAGGAATGTGTTTTCCTCTACATGTATCTGTATGTGTGCATGTGTTTTATGTATACATATACACACAGACATATATGGCTTATCAAACTTCTTATTCAAATACTACAGTCTTTTTTTAACTACTTTTTTGTGCTTGATTATATTCTGAAAGAGTTAATACTGTAATATCTTTTTACATCAAGTTCTCTATACATTTCAGATAATTAAAAATCAAAAAATGTCAATAAGCAATTAAATTGGAGGGGTATACACTTGTATCATTTTGGAACATAATCTAAAAAAAGTATACATGTACCCTTTGATTGTAAACTCTATTATATCCTATGGAAATCAAACCATTAGTATCTAAGAATACACACTCAAGGATGCCTTTCCAGATTTATGTATAATTGTCCCAAACTAAAAATTACCTGAGTGTCAGTTAATGGAGGAATAGTAAATACAGTATAGCCATACTATGAAATATTATGCAATTTCAAAATAGGGAGCATTGCAAAACAATCACTGGAAGACTGGCTGGTGTATATTAGGCAAACAAGGAACATGAAGAGTGATATGTGTGTATGGCCCCACGGTCTAATACAAGCTCCTGTTTAACTCCTATCTATCTGGAAACATAATGAAGAGACAATGTGCCAGTATGCTGTGATGACTAATCTTAGCTGCCAATATGATTGGATTTAAGGATGCCTAGAGGGCTGGAGTGGTGGCTCGAAGGTTACGGCGCTTTCTGGGCATGCGTATCCACTACTTTCTACTTTCTCTCTCCCCTCACTCATTCTGTCAGACTGAGCCCTCTCACTGTGACTCTTTTTAAAAAGAAATTTCTCCATGTTGTTTCCTAATACTAATGATTTTTAAATTGTATGTTAAATCTAGTCCAATTGGATTTCCTTCCTTTTGCCTTCAGAGGTAAGTAAAGGGGTTGGTACCATTTCATTAACAGATCACTCACCTTACTCCCAGGAAGGTCCCTGAGGGAGGGTGCTACACCCAGGGCACAGTGACGTTGGCTTCTCCCACCCTCTTTCTTCTGGTCCTCTTGGCTTAGTGTCTGCAGGGAAAGTAAGAGATTTTTCCCGGCCTTAGGAGTCCTGGACCTTTCAGGTGCCTCCAAACAACTGTCCACTTCACTGTAGCTTCCAAGGGAAACCATAGAGATGGCGCTAGTCCTGCCAGGGTAGCACAGATGGGCCCTGTGAGCACCAGGCCTAGGACTCTGAGGCTTGGGGCTCATGGGTCTACAGGGCATGCCTTGGTTTTCATAGGCCAAACAACAGTCAGAGCTGCAGGGAAGGGTGAGGCTGGCGTCCACTTGCTGGGCTCCAGGACTTGGAGGGCATGCAAGCCAGGACTCTTCAAGGAAGATACCAGAAGGGAGGTACCTACCACCTTCCTGTGGGGTTGTGCACTTGATGGTTGGTTCACTTTTCCTCCTGTGTTCTGGAGAGACTAAATTGCTGGAGGACAAAGGAGCAGGGGGATTTGACGGTGTCCAGTGGTCTCTGAAAACATAGCTCTCGGTGTCCTCCGCCCACTCATCACAGTGGCTGCTGGTCACTGGTGGGGAAGCATTGAGGGGATCCGGGATTTCAGGTCCTGGAAGCAGATTTACTAAAAACGACCTTTTGGGGATTTCTACATCTTTGCTTTTCAGAAAAGCACGCCAGGAGCTGTGGCGTGGCCTGCTCTTTTCCTTCTCGCCCTTGAGAGAACCTGGAGAACATTCTTCGGTATTCTCTTTTTCTAAAACTTTTGACTCAAAAAAACTTGAAAAGGTCTTATGAGCTAAGGCCAACCTTGCCCTAAGTGTTCGCTCTGTTGTCTTGAGTCTATTTGTGTTGCAACTTTCTGAGAAAGGTCGGCTACAAAGGTCCCCTGGTGTCCCCACACTTTGTGCTTCTTCCAGCTCTGCACCCTCTTTGCTTGCGCCCAAGAGGGTGGTCTCAGGAGCAGTGCTTCCACTCACATGGTGCAGAGGTGGCACCTCCCAGCTGGCAGCATCTGCAGTACGCTGAGCTTGGAGCTTCTCAGTGGTCAAAGAACCTCTGGTGTGGCTCTCTGCAGCCAGGGTCAGGGCACCTGACATGGCCTTTCTGGGGCTCTCTGTGGCTGAGGTCTTTCCTTTCTTAAAAGAGCTCACCTTGAGAAACGTTAGACGCTTTGCAGGTTCCTGGGCACCCTTGTGGAACCGTCGTGAAGGGCCAGGAGGTTGGAGCCCTGGGGTGTATCCCAAGGCTTGGGCACAAGGGCTCTTCTCTGCAGCTGCAGCAGCACAGCCTTCGGTGACCTCCTGGTCCCCTTCACCCAAAACTGCCACACTTTCCACAACTTCCTTGCTGTGCTCCCCTTGCTTGTGCTCAGGGCTTGCTGCTCCCTGATGCCCTGTGTTCTGGATACTCACTTCCTGGTGTGCACCCTCATTTCCAATGATCAGCCTCTTCTCAGACAGATTCTCTTTTGGATGCTCTGTCTCTACCAAAGCAGCTCTAGAGCCCATAACTCTCCCAATCTCTGAGCCTTGAGCCAGGCTCTGAAGAGCCCTGTCACTGGCTCCCAATATGGGGACTGCAGGAAGGTTACACTCATTGCTGCAAATTAGCGTTTTCTGGGCCCTGGGAGGCTCAGAGGGGGTAGCACCAGTACTTAGGGGAAATTCTAAACTGTTTTCTAGAAAGTCAAGGGGCTGTGATTCAGGAAGAAGGCCCTCTTTCCTCCTGGTGGCCTGCAGACCTTTCTGCTCCACAGATATAATGATAAGGGTGCGCCTACCTATAGAGTCTGTCCCTGTTTGAGTTTCCACCTGCAGGGGCTTGGAGCCATCCTTGGGACCTTGGTCACCCACCTCATCCCCAGGGTTGCAGTGAGACACGGTGGCTTCTGGGAATTCAGAACAACCCTGCAAGGCATTTTTCTTGCACTTGACATTTAGAACCATCACCTCTTCGGCTTCCTTTGAAGTGTCTACTGCTCTTGATTTCAGGGTGGACTGTGGGGCGTCTGAGCTAGCATCCACTTCCCAGCAGCCCATCAAGCCTCTGTTCCACACCTGGGTTCCACCGCTGCTGCAGTGAGGTGGGAAGTTGGCCCTCACAGGCAGCTTTCTTTTCTCCCCGAAAATAGATTTTGATGTGTAATTACTGGTTTGGTTTCCTGCCTCAACCAAAATATCCTGCAGGTGCTTTTGTTTATTGCTCACATCAGCAGGGCTTGGCCTAGGGTGAGTGCCTTGGAGTTCCTCGGATCTGCTTTCTGGGCCGTGCCCCAGCTTGCACTCGGAGAGCCCAGGCACTTCCTTTCGGATGCCAAGCAAGACCAATTCTGAAGGAAGGCATGAAGAGACTAGGCGTAACCCAGCATCCTGTCCCAACTGGTTTTCCTGTGAGAGACCTGCACAGGGTGTGTTCTGAAAGGGCCTTTTCAAGCTATGATCACTGGGTCTATACTGATCCTGTAAATAAGGAATGCTGCTCAGAGAAGCTGGAAGTAAATGGGACAGTTGGGTGGGAGCAGGGGGGAGATGGTTTTGTGTCCTTGAGTTTCCTTCCGTTTCTGTCCCTTCCCTTAGGTGGGTCCGAAACTTCACATAGTTCTGCCTCACAGGATCCTCAGGGCAACTTAAAGGAAACCCTGCTATGGAGTGTGCCTTGACCAGTGTGCTCATATGCTGACGCCAGTGCCCTGGGGATGCCCTGTTCTGATCACCAATATTTTCGGGGGCACTATGGTGATGTTTGGCATTTAAGGGACAAGATGTACTCAGAGGAGGACAGCAGGAGGCAGTCAAGTAGGGCTGAGCCCAGAGAACATCTGCATTCCCTAGAGAGCCTGGAGTACTTCCTTTCTTCTTCCTGGCCCCAAGGGGAATTGCATCGTCTAGTGGGCCTGTATGAGGTAGTACAGGTGACCTGGCCCTCCTGTGGATATGTGGCCAGCTCCTACCTAGTTCACAGCACTGGTGAAAGTAGGGCCAGATAATAGGGATGTCCAGATGGCTCTCAGAACAGGATTTCCAAGAGGCATCAGAGGGCTCCCTGAGGTCTCGAACAGTCACCCTCTGTGCTGGTCGAGGACGGCTGCTGCCAGTGACACCTTGTAAGCAGCATTCAGCCAGCAAAGACTCTTGATCCAGGCTGGTTATATAGTCCCAGAGGGGTTCTTCTTCCTTGTTCCCAGCAACTTCAGCCAAAGTGTGCAACTCATTTTTGTCCCCCTTTAAGTCGGGGGACAAATCTAGTTCTTTCTTTGCAGCAAGCTCAAAAACACAAGTCAAATGCTGCTCCTGGAGAGTTCTAGTTGCTAGGACATCAGGACAGCCCTGGCCTGCTTCTCTGTCAACAGAGACACCACTTGAAGGGAAGCAGACTCCTGCTCTGAGGTCACCTGGCAGAGACTCTGTGTCAGAGGCACTTTCAAAGGGGTCAGTTTTTGTGTCTGATTGACTTTCACTCTGATGGGACAGCGTCTCAAAATCATCGTGGTCTTTTTCTTGGCTCCATCCCTGCTCCTCTGATTCTGCAGGGGATGAACGGAGTTGATTATCTTCAATCTCACCTTCAACAGGCAGGGGTGTACCTGGCTCTGGAGTCTGGAAGGGCAAGAAGAGAAGAGTCAGACATGAGGCCTGAGGACATCTGCACACATGTTTACACCGTACCTGCCTTCGTCAGAAGGAGGAAGGCTCAGAAACGTCTCATTAGTTCCCCAAGTGCCCCTGGGAAGGGAGTTAAGGATAAAGAGCCACCTTTTATTAGCATAGAAAACAAATGATGAAGCCAAACCCAAACAGTAAGGGAAAATGTAGCACATATTTAAAACAACCCTATTAAAAGCCAGAATAGGCCGAATGAGCATGAGCATTTCCATAAATACAAACATGTTGCATGAGTCATGAGGAAAAGCATATCTCTGCCTAATGAGTCCAGCAAGAAGGAACAAATTAATATGTTTGCATTGTGTTTTTACATAACCATCTGGTTTACAGTCAAATTTCTTAGGCTTAAAATTATTTTCTGAGTTTGGTTTGCAAAAGGAAAAAAACAGAAAACAAAAACAAAAAATTCTCGAGAACTAACATTTCGGGATGTTAGAAATACTTTCTGAACAAGAAGAAATAAAACAGAACTTTGCAAGAATTTTGCAGAATTTCCTTCCCTGGTTATACATCTCTTAATCAACTAATTGAGATATGAATTTCTGTACACCTAAAATATGTAACACAGGAGGAAGGATTTGTCAAAACAGATCTGAGTTTTAACAAATGTGTACACCTGTGTACCTATCACCATAAGGAAGACCTGTTTCCACTTCCCTTCTCCAAAGTCCCTACCCTTTCCTAGCCATTTCTCCAGCTTCCCCACCTCCATCAATGACCTGATTTCTATCACAATCTAGATTTGCCTGTTTTGGAGTTTCACATAGAAGAATCCATAGTATGATGTGGGGCCTGGCTTCTTCCTCTCAGGCATGATGGCTGTAGGTGTTTCAGTGTGCACAATGACTTCAGTGATGACCTAATGCAATGCACAACACTCAATTATTAACCTCCCCCAAATCCCCCAGGCCAGGAGTGGGGCAAGCACTCAGAGCCACTTCTAGTTAAGACTCCTTCTCATAAACTCTGTACCTTTCCAAGCATGGATCTCAGGACTTGTCATGAGAGATTTCTCAAATTAAAATTGCTTTTAATCCATCTTAACTCAGAGAAGAAGAAACACCAAAGTGCATAATATGTGAGGTTATTAAGGGGAAAGGTGGGAAATCAGGATTAGTATGATAATATAGTTTTAAATGTACTGCAAAGCAGGAAGGAAGAACTTGGCAACATGAAAGGAATTATTAAAAATCAAAACATTTGGACGGGAGGATACATAGTTATTAGGTATTCAAGAGGGGGAAGTTATTGGGCTGGAGCAGTGGCTCAGTGGTTTCAGCCCTTGCCTGGCAAGCACGAGGACCTGGGTTCAAACCCCAGCACAATGTACACAACTAAGTGTTGGAGCAATGAAGGCCATGTGAAAAACTAAATAAAGTTGTTTCTCTCTTTCTCTGTCTTTCTCACTGTCCCTCTCACTTAAAAAAAAATAAAAGAGGGGGAAGTTATGGAAGCCAGGCTTGTCAGGAGCCCACTGCAGGGATTTATTCCCGTCGTCTCCATGCACAGCATTCATCACCTATCTAGTTAGGGTAGGAGCGCACCTCATCACACACGGAAAACGGCGACGGGCAAGTTTGTTTTGTTACTAATGGACTACAGTGCTCCTGCTAAGTGGTTCCTGCCTTCAATACCACCTCATGCCCCTCATCTTGACAGATGGGTCACTACAGTTAGGGTGATCCTTCCAACAATGCCCTAGCTTGATGATGTCACCTTTATAGAAGCTTGACAGCAACAGTGCTCACACTTTGCAGGCCCAGAGGAAAGTGCTGAAATCACTTGTATTAAGTGCATCAATGGGCTGGAGAGGTGGCTCGGTGGTTACGGCACTTGCCTGGCATGTGAAAGTACGCAGGTTCAAATCCCCAGCACCATGTACACAACGAAGTGCCAGAGCAACAAAAGCCACGTGAAAAACTAATTAAAATTGAATCTCTCTTTCTCACTGTCCTTCTCTCTCTAAAAGAAAAGAAAAGAAAGAAAAGAAAAGAAATGGCATCAACAAGCTCCACATAGTTATACCTTCCCGGGGAAGTGGCACTTTTATTAGTAGTAGTGTAACAAGAGCTTAGAAGTTGCTTTTGGTAAAAGTACTGACTCTTCCCCTAATCCAGCAGATGTCCATAAGGAATTGAAAGCAGGATAAAGCTTGGTATCTCCACCTTCATTTTGTATCTGTTTCCATTACCTTAAACTTTGGGTCAGGTTCCTGTTCAGCTCTGCACTTAGGTAAGTTACAATTGATGGAGTGTTCATCTAAAAGCTAGTAATACCAGGTTTATTAGCCCTAAATTTAATCTGTCATGTCCACTTTCAAGACTGAGACAAGGTTTACAGCATCCTGCTTCAGAGTTTTAGACATTGTCTTACAACTTCCCGGAACACCAGAAACAATCCTCTTATGGGAACTGAATTGCCACTGCCCCCTCCAATCCATGATTACAGGTCTGATAAACATCCTGCATCCTAGGAAGCCTCCTCAAGTGATAAGAGCTTCTCCAGAGCCACCCTGCAGAACCAGAACTGGGAGAATGATCAACCTGAACAATTTGATGAGACATACCTCTTGCCCTCCGTCCCAATTCTTCCCCCATTTAAACTGAAAGTTCATGTAAGTACCCCAAAGACAGGACAGAGATGCTGGATATCATTTCGCCTTCCCAATATGGCCATAGCGATTAAGTTCTTTCCTGCTTCTCACCGTTACCTTTATGCTTGGTGTTAGGAGTAAGTGGCCTGACCCGTTTTGTTGGTACCCTGGAGTCAGGCCTCCGGCCCACAACTCTCATTCATAATAGTAACGAACCCTGGCCATTGAGAAAAGAGGTCTAGTATCATGTTTTAAATCTGGATAAGGTGTAATGTCACACAACCTAAGGCATTTATACAGATGTATTGGGAAGCGGGGAGGAGGAGGGATGAGGGTGGGTAATTGGGGGGGGGGCTTTCTGGGGTAAAATCTAATTTTTAGAATTTATATATATTATATTATTTCATTAGAAGCTTATTTGATTGTTCAACAAATAAATATTTGAATAAAATTTAAAAAAAGAATAGTAATGAAGGTTTATACTTATGATCTCTAATAAGGTTTTAACTTTAATGGCTATATTCTCTGATACTAATATATTCCCATCAGTTTTCTTTTGGTTAGATGGGAACATTCCTACCATATGGCAAAAACAAATAAGCTGATTTTTTCTTGAGCCTCCAGAAGGAACCAGTCCTGCTAACACCTTACTTTTATCCACTGAGACTTTATGGACTTTCTGAACTCCAGAACTATACGATAATAAGCTAAAGTTATTCTAAGCCAATAATTTTTATGGAAATTTGTTACAGCAGCAATATGAAATTGATATACAGGCCAATATTCTTCTTGACTCTAATTTATTTGTTCTCTGTGGTTTTTTCCCACACCTAGCTACAGTACTTTCTTCTCTAAACTCTCTGCTTTTGGTTTCAGCATACCTCTTTCTCTTGATTTTGCTATTTATCAGGCGTTGGCTTACAAGTCTCCATTACTGATGGCTATGGTTTATATCTGGAATGTCCTGCCCCCCACAAAACCTCATTTGTTGAAAGAATGGTCCCCAAAGCAGAAAGGTTCAGAGGTAGGCCGTTAGGCAATGATTGGATTATGAGGACTCTGACCTCATCAATAGGTTAATCCACCTGATACATTAGTCCACAACAGCTGAATGGACACTAAAAGGTGGGACTAGTAGGAGATAAAGAAAGTTGGTTCCTGGGGATATGCCCTGAAGGGTTTATCTTTTCTCTGGCCTCTGTCTCTCTGCTTCCCAGATGACAAGAGCTGAGCAGCTTTCCCCCACGGTGTCCTCCCACTGTGATGGTTCTGCCTTGGAGCCAGATGACCATGGATCCTCTGAAACTGTGAGCCAAAATAAATCCTTCCTCCTCTATGTTGTTCTTATGTATTTTTGGTCACAGCAATGAAAATTTGACTAACACCTTGCTCTCCCTTGAGTACTGCTTTAATTAGCGCTCGCTATGGTTTGGATACCATTTGTCCCCGCATGGTTCATGTGCTGGAAACTTGGTCGCCAGTGTGGTAATGCTGAGGTGGTTAGAATCTTTAAGACCAGGGGCCTAGGTTGTGGGGGGCTTTATGCTTGAGTAAATTCAGGCTGTCTCTCCAGAGGGGGTCAAGTCTCATGGAATTGGATTTGTTCTCAAAAGAATGTGTTGCTATAAAGCAAGTTCTGCTTCCTCTGTTTGATCTCTCTTGCTTACCCTCTTGCCATGTGATTTCTTTGCATGCACCCCTGTAATGTGATGCCATACAACATGTTACGGCACAGCCAGAAGGTTCTCCACAGTGGCCAACCACAAGTGGTCAACTGATCTTGGACTTTGAGCTTCCAAACTACGGACTAAATAATCCTTTCTTTCTAAATTATCCAGCCTCTGGTATTCTTTTATAGCAATAACAAATTAGTCTCTCTTTTCTTCACAATCTTCTTGCCCTTCTGGGAGCAATTCTACCCCAACCTTAGATGATGATGACCCCAAACCAAAATCTCCTGTTTGTGCACCATAGAGATTCACAGTGACAAATTGTGACCTTTTCCCACAAACTTGCTTCTCTTCTCTGATGTTAATTCTGATGAATGCTACTCTCTACTTACCTAAGTCAGAAACATGGGGAATTACCTCGTTATCTTCACTTTCTGATGTTACTCACATCTAATTTGTATTTATTGATTCTCACTAAAATATAAGATATATGAGGCAAAGAACAACTTGGGTGTTTTTGTAGTATCCTCAGTCCCTTCAAAATTATCTGACACATAATAAACATTCATTGAAAATTTGTTGAATATTTTTTAACTGATCTAACTGTGCGACACTGATTTTATCTTCATTTCCCATATTCTCACCACTTCACCATTGTTGACGTCCCACTATCTCTAGCCTGTTTCCTGACTCATCTCCCCTACGCTTTGCTCACATTGTTGAGTTCCTAAGAAAAAACATAAAACTGAATACATCTCCCATGTACTGAAAATCAGTTCCCTCCTTCCCCTTTGTAAAGTTCAAACCTCCTGAAGCACTTGTTCCTGACACAGAGCTCTCTCTCTCTCTACAGGCTCATCACCCATCCCAATCTCACGCATTGAGCCCTTTACCATCCCCAGTGTGCCACACTGGCCCAGGGTTTTCACTTATGCTTAGGTTATACCCTCTGGATGTTGAATGCCTCCACATCTGTAAAGACCCTGAAGCCTCCCTACTCCAAACCTAATTCCCCCAATATAAAATTCAGCACTAGCTCCTTCCAGATGCCACTGTACCCAGTTGTCTTTCATATTGCCTATGATTCTTCACATTATCTGTACCAGAGTGAGCTCAGAGTTTTTGCAAGAGGAGAAATACGTCATATACATCTCTATTTTGCCAGCCCAGAACCCAAAGGAATTTCACCATACATTTTTGTTGAGCACACATCTGAATGAAATAATGGAAATGGAAGGCATTTTAGAGGTTTTCTTAGTCCAAATGTTGGATAGGAAATCTGAACTTCTGGAACTAAATATCTAGATGTGCAACTGGGCCACTCCTCATGATGATTTCTTGTGTTCTAAAAAGGTGAGCTGCATTTTCCCCAGATAAGGATTTTTCTTCCCATATTATTTGTAGGACCAGAGAAGTACAGGCTATTGGACTCTATTCAATTATTCCATCAGTGGAACAATTTTCCATTGTTGTCCAACATGGTGAAGGAATATAAAATTCAATATCCCATGATATTCTGGTTGTATCAATAACCAGAAAATGATTTCACCTATAAAAAAACTCATTTTCACTTAAAAAGGATAAAGTTGGATTCTTTCCTTTTAAAAAATGTTTCTAGGGCCACTAAAAACGCTTGTATTTGCAAATCTAATAAAACAGAGGCAAGAACCTCTGATAAGACATGGTATGTGATTAATCAGATTTGGTTTCTCTTCTGCTGCATCTGAGGCTGTACGCTCCTCGATTTTAGCGTCTCTGTTTTCTGAAGATGCATCTTTTATTTCTTAGTCATTTCCACCTTTTGCTCCTTTCTTTCTTTCCTTTCTTTTGCACTTTTTGTTTGAAGATTTATCCTTTTCTGCGGCCTTTTCTGGCTTTGCTTCCACTTTTGCATCAGCTGGTTTAGCTTACAACTTCGTGGATCTCCTCTTGGGCTCCTCCTTTGCTGCCCCTTCTTCACCAGACCTTCCTCTTGGGCAGTCTGGCAGCACCCAGGACGCTGTGCAGATGCCACCGGTGGCATTCCCCTGGAGCCCTCAGAAGCTGCACTGCCTGGCCACTGCCACTCCTCCAATCACTGGGACCCACAGTGGGGATGGTGGGAATAAATTTTCCATTTATTTTATGCACTAGACACATGCAGCCAGAGAGAGAAGCATTTTCTCGTCTTCTGAGTTTTTCAATGTGTGAATGTATTTGATTACAGAAATGATGTATTTTACATTGTTCTACTTTAGTAGGGAAGTTCTTTAAAGGGGAAAGCATCATTCAAGTAAAGGGAGTGAATGGCAGTCCCTCCAGAGGCCTCAGAGAGGGAAGGTAGTATGCCCCCTAGTTGTTCAAAGAGCCTTTAAGGATCCCTCCCCAGGGTGGAGATCAGGCATGGCAGGCTGCTGGTAAATTTTATGCTAGTAAGTATTTGTCAGTTGAATTAATGAACAGAGGAGTGGTGGACAGGCTGAATGAGAACTGAAGGAGAGTTTGGGAGTCAGAGGAATCCCAGAGCTGCTTTCTGGCCTATTTCAGTGCAAGCTTCTATACCACTTATCTGAAACTTCTATATACTAGTGGTGAAAAATTAGAATTTGAATAAATATATCATTTAAAATTTCAGCCAAAAATTTACATCCTTAGGTATAAATCTAACCAAATACACTCAGGATCCATAGGTTGCTATTTCATCGGCATGGGTCTTTAATCAACATTGATGAAAGAATTCAAAGACCTAAATAAATGGTGGGAGAATGATGTTCATGGATTTATTTAATTAGTTATTTTTAATTTTAAAAATGTCATTTAATTTAAAAATCTTATTGGTTCCTTATAATTATATATATATAACAGAGGGATTTGTTATTACTGTTCTTGGATTTAAAGACTTACAAATTGCTAAGAAGTTAATGCTCCCTAATTTTAATTATAGATTTAATTATAGGATTACATTGGTAATCCTAATCAAAGCTAGAGCAAATTTGTTTATATACACCAATTGAGTGATTCTAAAATGTTTCTGGAGAGGTAAGGAACTAGAGTAGCCAAAACATTTTGATAAAGAACAAAGCTCTACCCTGTCCTACCTTAAGATGTACAGTAAAGCAACAGCCATTAAAACAACTTGGAGTCGAGAGACAGATGGGTTAGTGCAACAGAATAGAGAATCCGAAAACAGACCCACATAAGTACAGTTGATTTTTGATAAGGGTACAAAAGCAAATCAATGAAGAAAGAATAATATAGTTAAGAAATAGTGTTAGAATAATTACACATCAGTGTACAAAAAGAATGACCTTAACACATACCTTACTCCTCAAACACAAATGATCCTAAGTTGATTATAAAATCAAAGATAAAAGATATAGAATAGAGCACAGAGTACTGTATGCATAATGGTGTTTGGCAAAGGATATTTTAGATATAATGCCTAAAGAATAATCTGTAAAAGAAAAAACACATAAATTGGATTTTATCTAAATTAAGTATTTTACCATATGAGTGACACTGTTAAGAAAATGAAAAGATAAAACACAAACTGGAAGAAAATATTTGCAAAGTACATACCTCATCAAGGGTTTATATACAGAAAATAGAAAGAATCCTCAGTATTCCACAATAAGAAAACAAACAACCCAACTTAAAAATGAGCAAAAAATTTGAATAGACATTTTACCAAGGAAGATATGCTAATGCCTCGTAAGCATGTGAAAAAATGTTCAACATCATGAGTCATTAGGGAAATAAAAATTAAAATAACACTGAGATAGCACCACATACATGTTAATTAGAATAATAATTTTGGAAAAGGGAAAGGGAGGGAGAATAGGGAAAGATTTAGGGGGTAAATCTCATTTAAGAATATATGCATATCATATTATTACTTTATATACATTTTTGATTGTACAATAGCTAAATTTCTTTTTTTTAAAAGAGAGAAGGACAGAGAGAGAGAGAGAGAGAGAACCAATTTTTATTGATTTTTTTACACGGCTTTCGTTACTCTGACACTAAGTTGTGTACGTGGGTGCTGGGGTTTGAACCCATGTACTTGCGCATGCCAAGCAAGCACCTTAACTGCTGAGCCACCACTCCAGTCCCTAAATTTCTTAATAAAAAAGAAAACACTATAGAAAAGAACAAAAAAAGAAGAACATTCAACATAATGACAATATCAAATTCTGAAGACATAAAGCAACTGGAACTTTTATATGCTAAAAGTGCATAAGCAAAATGGAACAGCCAATTTGAAAAAATTTCAGAGTTTATCATAAAGCATACACTTACCATACGATCAAAGAAAGCTATTCGTAGATATTTACCCAAGTAAACCAAAAAATGTGTGCATACAAAAACCCATATGTAAACTTTTATAGCAGTTGTAGTCATAGTCTCCCCAAACTGAAAACAACCTAGTCAATGAATGAATAGACAAATGAACTCTGGTGCATCCAAACAATGTAATATAATTAACAATAAAAAGGACAAATTGTGATCATGTGATAACTTGGAAGAATTAAAGTAATTTGACCAAGTGAAACAAGACAAACTCAAAGGTCTGTGTATTATAGGATCCCATTTATATGATATTCTGGAAAAGGCAAAGCTACAGGAATGAAAGATCAATGGCTTCCAAGGGACAGGGTTTGGGGCTTAGAGGGTATGGCTATAAAAGGGCAGTATGAGGGATTGTTTTTTCAGTGCTGGGGATTGAACCTAGGACCTCACACATGCTAGGCATGTGCTCTGCCACTAAGAAATATCCATAGCCCATGAAGGAATTTTTGAAGTGAAAGAACTTTTATGCATGGTACTGTGTATGAATATATGACTTTGTATTTGTCAAAATCTTCTGAACTGCATACCAACAGGAGTGAATTTAATTTTGTATATTTTGTTTAAATTAAACACACATCCATATCAGAATATTGAGGGAACCTAAAATGGCATATAGACTGTGACCAATGACTCTACCTACATTAGAAATGAATGATGTAATCACATGGAAAGGGATGAGGAACAAAGGAGAGGATCCAAGTAATTTTGGAAAACAATACGTTGGCTGGTTACTATAAGGCTGAACACAAAAAGAACACTGTACTTTAACTGGTAGATTTCTCACAGGGGATGGAAATGATCTCAAACTACTTTACGTGCATACTATGGTTGAATAAATAACAAAATACATTGCAGACAATGAGAACCAGCTTTCTCACCATTAGAGAAAAAGATTACAAAGAAAGGCTTAATGGTGAAATGAGCTAATATTTCAAAGTATGTATACTTTTATGCATGCATACCAACAAGTATCACATGTGCATGCAGACACACAAACAGGCAGATACAAAATAAAAATAAATATATGCATAGGCACATATACTTATTTGCTCTATTGGGAGTGTGTAAAATCAATGTTACTGCAATGACATTTAAGGCCAAAATCTTGGTTTCTAAATTCCATTGTAAGCTTTGTGCAGTGGTGGTTATCATAGTCAAGGAGGTGGGATTATTGCTAATTTTAAACTTTCCCTAAATTGCATTCTATAATACAAGGAACCAGGTTTTCCTTGAAAGAGTAGTTGATGCCAAGACTTGAGCAGGGAAATACTAGGAAAGCCTGGAGCATATTATGGTGCCAGTAACAAAGGAATGCTCAGGAAGAAAGAAAAAGGATGTGAGCAGGGGCTGGAGTGGTGGCTGAGCAGTTTTGGTACTGGCGGCATGCATGAGGATGCGAGGTCAAACCCCAGCACCATGCACAACAAAGCGTCTGAGCAATGAAAGCCACATGAGAAACTAAATTAAAAATTGATTCTCTCTTTCTCTCTCTCCCACTGTCCTGCTCTCTCTTAAAAAAAAAAAAGATGAGAAAGTATCAAAAGATAGAGAAGGCAACAGGAAAGAACTGTTAGCCTGAGATAGAAGTGTGAGTAGCAAAATAAAGAACCACAGAATTATATTATAACCCTAAGAATAAAATAACAACTAATATGAATAAATAAAAACTGGAAGAAGAGAAAACTCAATACAATTAGAAAATCAACGCTAGAACAACAAAGTAAGATTTTCCATAGTGGAGATCCATCAATGAATGCTAAAATTATGTATTAGAAAGTGATTCATTCATACTCTTTTATAGTTTGGATCTGGGGAGTCCCTCAAAGGGCATGTGTAAAAAGGCTTGGTCACCAGCCTATGTGTTATTGGGAGGTGATGGAACCTTTAGGAGATGGGGCCTTGTAAAAGGAAGTTTGGTCGTTGGGGGCATGCGCTTGGAGGGAGCATTAGGACCCCAGCCCCCTCCTGTTTCTCTCTTTGCTTTCTGGCTACCATGAAGTAAGCAGCAACTCTCATACACTCTCCCACCATGGTAAATTGTGCCAACACAGTCCCAAAAGCAAGAGAGCCAAGCAACTGCGGACTGAAACCTCTGAAACTGTGAGCCAAGATCAAACTTTCCTCTCTATAAATTGATTATCTCAAATATTTTGTCACAGTGATGGAAAGCTGATTAACTTAAACTCTGACAGAATAATCTTCCCTGAAAGATTATAATTTAAGGGAGGATTATAAAGTGTGACATCTTCGTTGAAGTATTATTTGCCAAAAAGTGGCAGAGGGATAACTTGTGATCCACAATAGGAACATGATTAAGCAAATCGTATTGAGTGTAATACATACCCAATGGAAAATTAGACAACCGTTATGACTCTAATGTGGTTTGTGTCCATCAAAATTCATGCAAAGGGTTGAGCAGTAGGGCCTAGTAAGAAATGTTTGGATGACAGGTTCAGAGTCCTTATGAATGGATTAATGCTTTTTTTTATAGAAAGGGTTAATATATCATAAGTTTGGCATTCTTTTCTCTCTTTGCACACACCTCTCTGGTCTTCTACTTTTCCACAATGCTTGAAGCAGCACAAAGCCCTCCCTAAAAGCTGAGTAGATGGGGGCTACATAATCTTAGACTTTCAGCCTCCAGAACTGTGAGCTAAACAAGCCTGTGTTACTATGTACTGAAAATTGCGAAGTACTGATGGAAAACTCAAAGAAGATTTAAGCAAATGGCAAGATATACAGTGCTCATGGACTGAAAAACTTAAAACAGTAAAACTATAATTTCTTCTCAAATTGAATTTTTAGTTTAACTTTAGTTTAACGAAACTCCTAGCAAAGTTTATTTTAGGCATAGACAAGCTTATTCTAAAACTTATATGGACTGGCTGGAGGTATAGCTCAGTGGTAGAGTGCCTGCCTACCATGCATGAGGCCCTGGGTTTTATCCCCAGCATCACAAAAAAGAATTTAAAAACTTTTACAGAAAGGCACAGGATCTAGAATATTTTTCTTTTAAAGAGAGAGGGCCAGTGAGAGAGACAGAGAAAGAGAGAAACAACTTTATTTAGTTTTTCACATGGCCTTCGTTGCTCCAACACTTAGTTGCGTACATGGTGCTAGGTTTTGAACCCGGGTCCTCGAGCTTGCCAGGGAAGTGCCAAAACCACCGAGCCACCAGTCCAGCCCCTAGAATAACTTTTTAAAAGTGTTTTAAAAATAAATAAATCCTTCCCAGACACTTCAGAGGCTGAGTCAGGAGGATCACAAGTTCAAGACCAGCCTCAGCAATTTAGCAAGTACCTAAACAATGTACTGTCTAAATAAATAAATGTGAGGAATCACTTTATCTATGTTAAGGTTTACTGAATGCTGACAGTATTCAAGATATATTTGCAGAGAGATAGAGACATAGCTCAATGGAACAGAAGAAATAGATCCATACAATTTTGCCCGTTTTTACTGACAAAGATGTAAATTCAGTGCTATGTGGGATGAATAGCTTTTCAATAAATGAGCCTAGAAGGAGTGGACAGGCATAAAACACAGATGAAATGAAAACAAAAATGAAGCTTGACTTAATCTTACACCTATGCAAAAATTAGCTAAGTATGGGCCATGGACTCAAATCTAAAGTACTAAACTGTTAGAGGAAAAACATCCTTTAGAAAATGATAAGAAAAAACATTTGGAACCTAGGACAAACAAAGAGTTCTCTGAATTGACAACAAAAGCAATATCCATAAAGGAAAACATTGATGATCCAGTCTTCATCCCGATTTAAAACATTTGCCCTGGGGCTGGATCCGTGGCTCAGTGGTTTCAGCACTTGCCTGGCATGCATGAGGACCTGGGTTCAAACCCCAGCACCATGTACACAACTAAGTGTTGGAGCAACTAAAGCCATGTGAAAAACTAAATAAAGTTGTTTCTCTCTTTCTCTGTCTCTCTCCCTGTCCCTCTCTCTTTAAAAAAAAAATTTTTTTTTTTGCCCTGTGGAAGATCCTGCTGAGGATGAAAAGACAAACTACAGATGAGAGAAAATATTTACAAAGCATAAAGGATGAGGACCTAGAATATAGAAAGAACACTTAAATACGAATAGCAATAAACAAATAAACAGATGGGAAAATGGGCAAAAAACATGAACTGACATTTCACTGTAGTTGATACACAGACGAGCTGGGCACGTAGTTCAGTGATAGAGTGCTCACCAACCACGCACAAGGCTCCAAGTCTGTTCCCAGAACCACAATAAAAAAAAAAAAAAA
>PVKS010036987.1:0-18952 GCA_004027875.1 Aplodontia rufa
ATATTCTCTGCACAACCTACCTCAGGACCTTTGCACTATCCAACTCCTCTGCCTGGAGAACTCTTGCCCTGGTCAGCATATGACCCATTCGTGATTTTTTTTTCATGTCTTTATCTAAATGTCAACTTCCTAGTGACATCTTCACTGCATACCCATTTACATTTGCAGTATGACTGTTCTAATTCCCCATTCATTTCACCCAATCTCTTTTTCTTCCTAGCTTTATTGCTGTCGGCCATACTCTAAATTTTACTTATTCAATTTGTTTATTATTGATCTTCTTCCACTTGAATATGAGCAGTAGGAGGACATTTTTTTCTGTTTTGTATACCACTATACTGATAGTATCTAAAAAGTCTCTGGTATTACATAATCTATCAATAAAAGCTTGGGAAATGGATGAAAGAATAAATGAATGAAAATCACCCTGGCTCACCACCCAAAGGTAACCACTGCTAAAGGTTGGCTCTATTTCCTTTCCAATTTCTATTGAGCCTTCTTTTGATGAAGTTAATTAGGAGTCTTCTGGTCATGAAGAGGGTGCTGAGGACAGAGGGAGGGGAACACTTTCTCGGTGTCTGTGTCCACCTGTAATCATCTTCATAGAAACCCAGGCCTCATCATGGCTGGTCCAGAAATCAACACTTTTTGAAGACTCAGGGATAATCCATCTCTGCGAGACCAACCTCTGATAACCGGCTTCACAGAAAGCTGACGGATAAAATTGAAGCCCACTTTATTAATTCCTACCCGTTTCCAGTGATATCTCCTTCAAGAAACATGAAACACTACACTGAATATTAAGGCTTCAGGTAGAGTACACAGATTTTGTCTATTGTCCACAAGGTTGAACTAAGATTTTGGGACTCCTCAAGCTCTGAAAATGTACTCTGCACCATCCCACATGTTATTCAAAATAATAGTAACGCACCAGGTGTGGTGCTGCACACCTGTAATCCCAGGAGTTCAGGATGCTGTGGTAGGAGGATCCAAGTTCAAAGCCAACCTCTGGAATTTAGCAAGGCCCTAAGCAGCAATCTTGTCTGAAAAAGAAAAATAAAAAGGACTAGGGATGACGTTCAGGGGTTAAGTGCCTCTGGGTTCAATCCCTGGTACAAAAAATAAAATAAAATAAAATAAAACAAAAGTGGTGCATAACTATGAAAAAATTGCTATGTACATATTAAAAAGTAAACTGCTTCTTTTCAAAAATCACCTTTATTCCTCCTGTTTTATTGGTGTCCTGGGCTTAGTCTTGCAAAAACACTCTGATTTTTCTCTTGGGGATGCCTTCCTCATTTCTAGCCAGAATGATTTGTGGGAGAGAACCTCCCCTCCACCTTCAGGGAGGAATTTGCTGAGAATTGTGAGAATGCCCCTGGGCAATGTGCTGTGATAATAGTTAAGATCTGGTGATAGGTAGTATTTTGTTATCCTAAGGGTGAACCTGGAGCAAGTGGGGGTCATCATGTGGAACTGGAGCTAATGTGACATAATGCAGAGAAGAAAGAATAAAGAAACCAGGTCCTTGGTAGCATGACTTGTGCTACTGGATCAAACTTTACCTGAAGTCCACCTTTCTGCTGAAGTTCTCCCTCCGCCATTTTATGTGAGTTACTAAATTCTGTGATGATTTAAGTTGTACTGGAGGTTTTGTCACTTAAAATAAAACAAGATTCCCAACAGTTATGTCTTGAAACATACAGCATAAAGAATTGAATAGATTTCAGCACCTTTCTAAATGTATCAAACCTGACATAGTTTAACAACCTTTGCTTTTAGAGTCTGTTGCAGGCATTTTCTGCGCCAGAGCTCCTTTGACCTAAGCTCCATTTTCTGCAACACAGCAGCTTTGTGATCTTAGACAAGGTGCCTAAATCTCTATACCTCAGTTTCCTCATTTGTAAAAGGCGAGTAATAATACCTTACTCTTGGTAGAAAGGAATACTGCCTCCTTTATATTGACAGACAGATCTTAGTATTGCTTTTATTTTTATGTATTAGAGAGACAGAGAGAGAGGGAGAATCAACTTTATTTAGTTTTTCATGTGGCTTTTGTTGCTGCAACATTTCGTTGTGTACATGGTGCTGGGGTTTGAACCCACATCCTTGCACGTGCCAGGCAAGTGCCATAACTGCTGAGCCACCACTCCAAGCCCAGATGTTGGTTGTTTTAAAATTGAGTAGATAAATTTATAAACTCCATAAGGGCCAAAATTTTGTCTGTTTTATTCACTGCAGGTTTCTTAGTACCCCAAACATTGAAGACTCCTTTAATAGTCCATAAATATTTAGTGGTTGCCTGCCTGAATGAATGAATGAATTAAAGCATAGAGAGAGTGACCTGCCCCAAGTCACATAGCTGGTTATTGAGTTAATAAGAGGGAGAATCCACCACAGCACACCAGCAATACATTTTCAAACATTTTCAGTTCATCAGGAAGAGGGAAAGAACCAACATGGGCTGTGCCTGGTCCAGTCTGCATGCTTAAAGCAGTGTCTGTGTTACTGTATGCCAATGTCCTACCATGTACACAAAACACTAGCAAATGAGGAAACTGAGTTTCAAAGATTTAAACACCTCTAAGATCACAAAACTGTTCAGTGGCATAAAACAGAGCTCAGGTCAAAGGGGCTCTGGCACAGGGAAAAAATGCAATAAGGCCTGGAGTGTGGCCAGTGTCAGAAAATTGTACAGACTGTTAAACTCATGCATACCAGGAGTGTGTGTGTGTGTGTGTGTGTGTGTGTGTATGAGGGGATTGAACTCAGTGGCACTTAACCACTGACTCACATCACCCAGCCCTTTTGTTTTTTGGTTTGAGATGAGGTCATGCCAAGTTGCTTAGGGCCTTGCTAAGTTGCTTGGTCTGGCTTTGAATTTGTGATTCAGGAGGCGTGTGCCACCCACTGTGCCTGAATCAGAACAGACATTTGACCCCACCTCCCTCTGAGTTGTGCTACTAAACACACCCTGATCCATCTAGTTGCTTTCTCTTGCCCCCTGTGTGCTCAAGGAGGCTTCATTTTTTAACACTTATGTGTCAGTCAGCTTTGCATCACTGTGGCAAAATACCTGAGGTAAATTTAAAAAGAAGAAAGGTTTACTTTAGCTGCCAGTTTCTGAGTTTTCAGTGCTGGGTCACTGGGCCCTGTTGCTTTGGGTCTGTGGCAGCCTGTCAAATCTTGGAGGGTGTGTGTGGTGGAAGAGGCTGCTCACTTCAGGGTGTCCAGGGAGCAAAGAGATACACAGCAGGGAGTCAAAGTCCCAATATCCCCTTCAAGGGCACACCCCCAATGACCTAATTTCGTCCCACTAGGCCTACCTCTTCCAACAGTACCACAGGCTGCCTGTACTTCAGCACATGGCCATTGGTGCACATCGAAGACCCAGGCTCTAGGAACTTGAAAGGGACTTGGGGGTGACACAGTTCAGTTATGTAGGAAGAGCCCTGTGGAATCAGAAGGACTCATAGTAACAGTGTCATGTTTGGTGACCTCAGTAAAGCCTCTCCACTCTCTGGGCCTCACATTCTTTCTAGGGTGCAGTGGATCAAGGAACACCAAAGCTCCCTCATTCTATGACACTAAGGGTAGAAATTTCTAGACACAGGGATGAGGAAGTGCTGAGGCTGAGGATCCTCAGACAGGGGGTGTGTGCCATGCTTTTGAGGGTGGTTCAAGGTGTCACCCCTGGCCTGTGGAGAAAGTTTGAAAGAAAAGCAGAAGGTGACAACGGAGGGGTGGTCCTTACAGGTTATGAAAACACTGACCGATTCAGCCTGGTCCTCCTCACTTTGCAAGGAAAAACACAAACGTGTGCACGTGTGGATTTTTCCTTTTCATCTCGCTCAGGTCACTGGAGGGGGAAGGGGAAAGTAAACATCTGAGAGAAAGAAAAGATGGCTCTCCTTTGTGTTTTCCCTTCTGCGGAGCCCAGAGCCAGGAATGGATTGCAAAGGGCGGTGTGGGGGACAGTGGTCCACACCCCCTCAGGCCTTTGAAGGCGCGGCCTCTCTGTGATCACTGCTCCAAAAATAATCAGAGTGTGGGGGTTCCAATGAGGAACAAAGAAGAAACACAGACTCAGTGAGGAGGGAACCAGGAGAGCTTTTAGCCCTTAAAATGCTGAATTTGCTTTTTTCCCCCTCACATTAGCAAAGGGCACCTCACACCCTGCTATCTGGGACAACCCCTTCCAAAGCATGCTGGTGAGAAGGCATCCCTTTCATCTATCTCCGGGACCCCTCCCCTGTGGCTTTATCCCCAGCCCCGATCAAAGGCTTACTGTAACGTCTAATTCATACTAACTTGAGAGTGACTGAAGGGCCCTGTGGCTGCAGAGGTGACAGCTGCTGTGCACTTTGGGGTTCGCCTTCTGTGTGCTCCTTGCTTAAACTTGCTGCAATTTCACACCACCTAGTACTGTTACCTCACCCACATTGCAGAAAAGAGGACGGAGGGGAGAATTACTTGAACCTCCCCAGATTCAGTGGAGAGCAGGACTGCAAGATCCTAAGCAATCAGATTCTACAGCCCAAACTCTTGACTCCCTCACCCCTGCATTGCCAGGATGAGGAGTTAGTTATCCAGAAGCTCAAAGCCAAGGTAGAGAAAGACATCCTTTCCTTTCACTCTCAGAGGTCACCACTCCCCAAAAGGAGAGAGCTGCTATTGTCTAGCGTTAATGAACTTGGACAGGTGACTGCTCGCCACCACAAGCTCTTTCAGGAGTTTGGCACATGCATCCATCTAACTGCTTATGGTCCACCAAGTAAGCTCCTGTCCCCACCAAACGCCGTGTCCTAGCAATCATGCTGCACTTGTAATGATGTGCTTTCTCCAGATGCGGTGGTGCGTGCTTGTAATCCATACCTATAATCCCAGCAGCTCAGGAGGTTGAGGCAAGAGAATTGCAAATTTGAAGCCAGCCTCAGCAACTCAGTGAGGCCCAAAGCAACTTAGTGAGAGCCTGTCTCAAAATAAAAGAGCCAGGGATGTAGCTTAGTGGTTAGGCACCTCTGGATTCAATCTCTAGTACCAAAAAAGTGCTTTCTAAGGGGCAGAAGCAACAGGAAAAGAAAACTTTGGACACAAGAAAAGCCAAGTGATAAATCACCACTCCAGATTACTTTCCTAATCCTATTTAACTAGCATATTATAGTTCGTCATCTGGTGGAGGCAGTTAAGGAATGTTTGTTGAATGAATGCATGAAGGAATGAACAAAGGAACAAATGAAATAATGGACAAGCTGACTTCCAGGTGATGCCAGTACTCGTGGTCTGGGGTGCCTAGATCTTACCCATGGCTGTTGTCACACTTCAAGGTTGCAAAAGAAGAGGGTATCATGTGTTCCATGGAATTATTCAGGTTAAACTTCCCCAGCCATTTCATAGTGTACTTTTGTTTTTAGTGTCAAGTTTTATTGTGACACAGACAGATGCTTAAGATGCCACTGTGTTTTCTTTGGTCTCTCACTTCTACCAACCAGAGGTAGACTTCACACGAAGCTAATGAAGCTTAAAGCTCAAGTCCCTACACTTGCATAGATCTCATCCCATATCCTCAGCATCAGTGGCAACATACTTTCACACTTACATATTTTTGTCCATTTAAAAAAGCAAAGAGGGTCCCCCCAATTTGTATAAGATTCATGCCCTAGGTAAACCTAGCTCTGTCGCTTCATTTCTTAGAGTAGATGGATATTTCTCTTGTAGCCATATCTTTATGAAAAAGCTAGAATATAAAGGCAAAGACATCTATGAGATTTAAGAAAAATTTGGGAGAGCATAATTCCTTGGGAAAGGGAAAAAATGTAGTTGCTTGGATCTGCCATCACCCAGCTCTGACTTGTGATTCATGCTGCCCACTTGGACCAAGTAGGCATCAGTGTTTGCAACCTCCAATCAGGCCTTTGGTAAGGAAGTACTATAAACAGGAAAATCACACACAAAAAATTCTCACCTCTGTCAGCCCATTACCCTGTAGAGAAGGTGGCGGAACCCATCAGACTTTTTCTCCAGAACAAAAGGGCTCAGCACTCTCACCTGTTCACATAGCAGCTGTTGATTCTATGAAACAATTGCATACTCCGTACTACCTTGACAGTGAAGTATGCCCACTCTGGCTAATGCATAGGTGACAATACCAGAAACCTCGCGACATCAAAGTGCCTGCAGCCATGGGCACACTTGACCAGTCCTCCTCTAATTTGGCCGCACCTTGTAATCACTTGGGAAAATATCATCACCTGGCTCACACCCCCTAAGATTGTTCTGATTTAATTGGTCTGGCATGTGGTCTGGGAAGTGACAGTTTTTAAAGCCTCCCAGCTAATTATAACTTGCAGCCAAGGATGAGAGCCACTGCCGTAGAGCATCAGATCTGGAGAGGAAGCTGGAGCCTTGCTTCTCAGACCAACAGCTGCTGCTGCGAGAGTGAGAGAAACGTAGAGTCCAGAGCCCTCCCCCAGACCTACTGATGCGTGCTGAAGTCCCCTGTCTCTCATCTTTTGCCTTTAACCAGAATTGGTCTCCCTCAGCTGGACTCTGTGTCATTCTAGAAGGGCACCAATAGTCAGTGACACAGCTCCCATCTCCAGTTTGCAGAAACTACACAGATAACAGGAGAATTTCTGGCTTTTTCTTTTTTTGCTAGGGGAAAAATAGGTCTCAGTGCAATCCATTATGTATTCTGGGTATACGCAATGAGTTTGTCTTGAGACATATTTATGCTCAAGAATATTATGTATTCTCTTTATATACCATGCAAGGTTAAATTTTTTGAAAATTTATATTTGCTTTTTATCACTCAGATGTATAAGCGATTTATAGCCAGGCCTGATGGATTGGAATCAGATGGAAAAACCCAGATTAACCCCACGGAGCCTGGTGGCCATTGGTCAGTCCTTGCTATTAATGATATTTTCACCTGAGTGGATACATTAAAGACTTTCAAGATAAATATCTAGGTGAGTATCGTTTTTGCAATGTAGGCACTGCCTCTGGATGCATCAGTTCATCCAGCATTTTTCCAAGCCAGACATATTGAAATAGTCATACACTGAATAATTCATGTGGAAAAATTGGGGGTAGAGTTAAATAGAGGTGACTCATGGTGTATTTGTGCTTGCCGGTGCGACGAGGTGCGCGCTTTATGTATTACATAATCGCTACTCACCACAATTGCAGTGGTTGAAGCAATTTAGGGATCCTTCACGAGGCCCCTTGTGCTCCAACCCTTCAGTCATTCAAACAACTCTTAGTGTTCCTTGTTCAGAAATAAAAGAGTCCGCAGGCGTATGTGAAGGCCATCGCGTAAAATGACCCAGCCGGGGACATCTGGTAACATGCCAACCGAAGCTTCCCCCGAACTCACAATTCGATCAAATATGCACATACGTGGGCGTGATCTATCACCCACAATTTTTTACCAGCCCCAAAGACTGTCTTTATGTGCAAATCCCTGGCCAAGGGTGGTCCTGCAGAAGCGCTCAGCATTCACCCAGGTGCACGAGCCAGCCAGAGGATGAATCATTATTATTTTTTTAATCAAGTAACAGGCCCAGGTGTAGCAGCAGCCCAGCTTTCTAATATCACTGTGGCTTTGATAAATATGTCCCGTTCCTTGATAACTTTTCCAAATCCTTTAATATCCTGCAGCTCAGTCCCTGATGTCTGGCTGTCGCAAAAATGTGTGAAGGGAGACCAAATGTCAATAAAAATCTCCCTGCCTGCCTCAACCCAGTACATAATCAGCTCCAAGGTAAATAAATGGTAAGTTAGTTATCTGCTGCGGGGAGGGGAGGTCTCGGTCCTTATCTGGCTTTCATTGTGGCCTTCTTATGGTACTGACCCAAGTGTCTTCTTGTTCTGGTCTGTTTTGGGAATAGGTGTTAGAATTCCCCCATTTACCTTTTCTTCTTTTTTCCTGCCCCTCGGAGGGAAGCCTGTTCTGGTTTTCTGAAATGGCTGTCCGCTTTCTGCTTCGCTCTCCTCAACTCCATTAAATCACCTTTCATCACATTAAATACAGGTCTTCGGGGTGGTCAGAGAGCTGCGCTCTGAGGGTTGATGTTATAATGAGGGCGACGTGTATGAAAAATCATTTTGCAGCTCAATCCCAGGCAGGCCACGAGGAGGAGGGAGGCGCCAGGCACATCTCACTTGAGACAGGAGCCAGGCTCCTGAGGACAGAGAGATTTATTTCATTCAGTCACTCAATCATTCATTCATTCACTCATTCACTGATAGAATACTGCTGTGTGTCTGCCTCTGAGAACAGAAGAGATAGAAACATCCCTTCCCTCATGGAGCTCCCATTAAAAGACCCATTTGGAGACCACTTGGGGAACTCCATTAACATCAGACTCAAAGAGGTGGCTAATTTGAAGACTCTCTCTCGGTGTCCTTGCCCACAAACAACTCCTGCTCCAGCGCCAAAGTGTAGTCTTCTTCCAGGAGATCCTCTTTCTTTCTGAGTTCAATCGTCTTTTTCCTATGAGCCATTCTTTTTTCCAAGAGCAATTGCCCTTGGAAGGGATTAGCTGTTATCACTCCCTAGCACCTGAGTGTGAATTTATTTATTGGCTCCTTTTCCTGCCTAGATAGGAGCCTGCAGGGCTGCTGAAAGACACAAAACTCCTGCAAAGGCAGATTCCACATTATTTGCATCAGGGTTGCTCCAGAGAGTCCCCTGAGGCCATCTGGCCCCTCTGAATAAGGATTCCTGTCCAAAGCCTAAGAGCCCCTGCCCAGGGCTTTCCCACTAAACAACCTGGAGACATCAAGCTCAGATACCATCTGGTTCCCTGTCCTCCTGGTGGTGACATCTCTCCACTGTTACTTAGCCTTAGGTACTGAGCTGTCCTTGGTTAGTGCCTTTAAGTAATCTCTTTATTAAAAGCCTGCCCTATTGGAATGGGCCAACTGTTTGCTCCCTGGACTCAGATCCATACAGGGGCAAAGAAGAAGCAGAGAGATCAGTTCTAGGATTAGATTATGGACACAAGTGGGGGGAAACATGGATGCCTACAGACCCTGATGTAATGCAGCTTCACGTTTAGTGGGAATGCCAATGACCATAAGATGCACACTCCTTCTTCACAGACCCTTTGGACTCAGTGGGTCTGAATGGAGGTCTGGAATATGAATTTTTGACAAATACCAAAAAAGACATTGAAGCAAATGACCTGTGGTTTTAATCCATTGTGTGCTGCTATAACAAAATACCTGAGGTGAGGAACTTTATAAAGAAATAAGGTTTATATTTAGCTCCCAGTTTTGGAGGCTGGAAAGCCAAGATTAGGTAGCGCTGTCTGCTTAGCTATCATGAGGGTCTCAAGGCAGATGTCATTACAAAGACGGGAGCACGTGTAGAAGAGATCACAGGGTAAGACAGGAAGCCAGAGGGATTCAAGGACCACGCTTGCTTTTCTTTTTTTCATACCAGTACTGAACCCAGGTGTGCTCTACCACTGAGCCATATTCCCAGCCCATTTTATTTTTTTACTTTCAGATAGGGTCTCTCTAAGTTGCTGAGGCTGGCTTTGAGCTCACAATCCTCCTGCCTCAGCCTCCCAAGCTGCTGGGATTACAGGCATGCACCGCTGCACCCAGCTGCTTGCTTTTTTTTTTTTAAATAACAACCAAGAACTAATCAGGGTCCCATGAGAGCCACATTAATCCCTTCCAAGGGCAACATCTCCAATGACCTAATTATCTCCAACCAGGTTCCAGCCTTACTTCTCAAAGGTTGTGCCTCCTCTCAACACCGTCCCCTTAAGGACCAAGCCTTCAACACATAAACTTTGGGGACACACTCAAACTCATTCCAAACCATGGCACCTGTGTGCCACACTTCAGTGCATATTGATCTAATAGGTTTTAACTAAACATATTGTTCCCCTTTGCTACATTATCATTCTCTTTTCTGCTTTATCAAAAAGCTCTACAATCAGAATCACTAATACTTTCAACAATACATGAATAGCAATAACATATGGGGACTCAAGAAGAGCTAAAAAAAAGAATTATTTGGTTTTCAAGCAGAATTTAGACAATGTATTAAAGGAGTCAGAACTTTCAGGGTTCAAATATAAAACTGTTATTTACCCGTCACTTTTTTTATGGCAAAAGTCTCAAAAGTGACAAATGGCCTGCAGACTGTCAGTAAAATGGGACCTCAGACTCAGATCAGATCAAGTGTGCAGCCAAAGTTCCTTTGTTGAGATCTCAAGAGATTCAATGCGGTGCCTCCCAGAGCACCTCGTTTACATAAAATGCTTCGTATGAAACCTTAAGGGTGTTTTCCCACAGCCCCAGTTTGCAATCTGTGTCCACAATACTTTTATCAGCCCCAAAACACAGAGTGACAAAAATGGCTCAGAAACTTCCAAAGTCATCCGTCTATGGACACCCAGCTATCAGTAGCAAAGATAGACTTTGAACCCAGCCAGGCTGACTTCTGTGCCCTGACCCAATACAAATTATTGACTTCCTGAGAGAGGCAGGTGTTGCTAAGCGTCACTCCTCCCGGAATCATCATTTATTTCACATGAATTTCATATTAGGTATTGCAATATTTTTTGCAGTTTTTGCCCTGTCCAGGAATGAATGGAAAACTGAGGCTGGTATTTTATAATTTGCACAGGTAAATTTGTGAACTCTCGTGATTTATTTTCCACCATATTTACCTGCTCTAGGATGGTGGGAAAAGGTTGGTTAGGGGTGGAAAGGAACAAGACACAGGCCCTACTGTCCTCTTGCCTTGTTGTCCTTACCCACAGACATCTCACTGTGTCCTCTGCGGTGACTTTGACCATGTCAGGCCTGCCATTTGAGCTGCCCTTTCACTGTCTGTAACAGTCAGAGCTGCTGCATAACAAATTACCCCCAATACTTAGGAGCATAAAACAACAATTGTTTTATTATGCTTAGAAATTCTGTGGGTCAGAAATTCAGATAACTCACAGCAAAAATGGTTTGTCTCTGCTTCAGGAAATTCAAAGCCTCATCTGAGAAGACTCAAAGCCTGAGAAAAACTTCCATCTGGGGACTGGGCTCTGGAACCATCAGAAGGCTCCTTCATTCACATACCTGGCATCTAGGATGGGAGGACTCCAAGACTGCCAGGTGGACACCCACAAGGGGAAGTCCATGTGCCTTGGGCTTCCCCACAGCACAGTGGCCTCAGAATGGTCAGGCTTCTTATAGAGCAGCTCTAGGCCTCCACAGGCCTCTAGTGCAAATGATTCAGCAAATAGAATGGAAGCTATGTGGCCTTTTAGGCCCCAGAAGTCACCCAGCATCACTGACCTAAGCAGTCATGAGCCCCTGAACCCATATTCAAGAACAGACAAAGACCCTACATCTCATTGGCAGGAGGGTCAAGGTCACATTATAGAAGAGCCTTTTAGTCACGCGACATTGTTGTCTGCCATCTTTGGAAAATATGGTCTGGCACTCTGCCCTCTGGCCATAATCCATTTCCTCCCACACATCCTTCCAGACTTAATTCAAGCTCCTTCCTCTAGGAAGCCTTCTCTGATTACTACAGGCTACTTTAATCCCTATTTTCTCTCTACCAGCTTTACTTAATATTAAAGAATGGTGGTAGTACTAGTAGAGGTTGAGTCTCCCTTTCTGAAATGCTTGGGGCCAAAATTACTTGGAATTTTGGATTTTGGGGGGGTGGGAATATTCCCATATACATGAGCTATTTTGTGGATGGGACATAAGTCTAAGGGCAAAATCTGTTTATGTTTTGTTTATACCTTACACATGTACCCTGAAGGTCATGTTATACAAGACTTTGACTGCTCTTAAATTTGGAATGCAACCCATCACATGAGGTCAGATATGGAATTTTCGTCTTGTAGCACGATGTTGGTGCTCAAAAAGTTTCAGATTTTGGAACATTTTGGATTTCAAATTTGAAGGTTAGGGTGCTCTAACCTGTGCTACTGCTGCTGTTATTATCATTCTTGGGATTTTGGATTTCAGATTAGGCCTGCTCACCCTGTAGTTGTATAGCTGATATCATGAGGCATTGAACTTCATTTCTATTAACTCAAGAAATCCCAAGGACAGCCTATAAGGTAGTTACCATTATTATTGCCCTTTTACAGTTGAGGAAGGTGAAGCTCAGAGAAGTTAGATGACTTGCCAAAGTCTCACAATTAATAATTGGCAGAATCTGAAGAGCTGGAACCCAGGCAATCAGCTGGAGTCCTGGCCCCCATCCCATCTTTCAGTAGCTCTTCCTTATTGCAGCTCACTTTCCCTCAGTCGGGATGAAACAACTGCTTCCTTAACACCGCCACAGTCCCCGACACCCACACTGTTGCTGAGTGATTTCTAAAGGGATGTACATCCATGCCAGCAGTCCCCTAAACCCAGATCGGAACACTCTCCAAGCGCCAGCATGCACACTGGCCCACTGACCCGTGAAGCCCAGCCCCGGCCAACGCAGAAGGACACCATTTGCAGAATGGGTAAAAAAGCTTCAAGAGAATTGTCGCACACCAGGCAGAGCCCCGTGAGTAGCTCAGGCACAGAGGACTGGTTGTCAACCGGGATGTCCAAAGTGCTATGTAAGCACCCCAGAAGCCAAAAGTAAATACATCAATAGATGGGGAAGGAAAATTTAGATTTCAAGATGGTTTTAATTCTGAGCTCTGTGAGTCTTGGGGACTGAGTTGAGTGAGTGAAAGAGAGAATGAAATGATTTAGAACCACAGGCTTTTTTATGGGCAGCGGGGCCTCTTTCAGCCTGAGCAGGCAGATTGAGAAATCCGTAAACAAGCAAGGAGCAAGCCCAGAGATAGAGCGCGTGGTCACCAGGCAGAGGGATAATAGCGCTCAAGTCAAGGGAGGCTCAGAGCCACATGGAAATGATTCAGAGCATAAAAGACTGCGCCTGGGTGCTTTGTATCTGAACAAAAGCATTCCACGTGCACCCAAAAGTGGATTCAGAGAAAGAACAGGTTTGCTTGATAGAGCCCTATGGCCTGCAAATGAATGCTAAGGCTGGTTAGTTACCTTGAAGCTTGTGCTGCCCTTCTAAGAGCCTGTCTTGTGGGCACAGTGGAGGGCGTTCAATATTAGCCAGAATATTGGCAATTCCTGGCTGCTGAAAGTGCGTTTTCCATCAGCCCTGACCACTCCCCGTGACTGAAGAAATAAAGGGCAATGAGGGCAGTGACCTCATGACCTTAAGCCATGGAAGCAAGAAGAAATGCGGAGGTGGGCAGATAACTTTATCATCCATTAATGGGCTACTTAACTCTTTGTGGGAAAGTAGAGGGGCCACTAGCGGCATGCCCCAGGCAGCAGATGGCAGCGTGGGCAGGCTTATACAAGGGACGATGTCTGAATTTGGGTTGCCCCAGAAGCCAACTAAAAAGAAACAAAGAAATGAGTACAAATAGCTTATTTGGGACATGCAAAAAAAAAAAAAACTTTGGTAGTAGAGTGGGAAAGTGAGATGGGATGGGAAAGCGTCCAATCAGGGGTGTGTCATCAAGCCAGCTGGCACTCTGGGCAACTGCTGGAGCTTATTCCCACTGGGGAAGGCAGGAACCAGCAAAAACAGTGCTTCTCAAGTATCTGGGTGAAGAACTGGCTTGTCATACGATGTTATCAATGCATTGTAAATGGATCCTTTTGCAAAAATACAATTAAAATGTCACAGTGATATCAAATTGCTATAAAAGTTCCCAAAGGCTGACTTTCCCTTGTGTGCTTATCTAGAAATGTACAATTAATAAACATTTCACAACTTGTTGCTTTTATGGGGACCACACTTTGAGTAGCACTGGTGCTGATTGCACAGTCCAAGTTTTCCCACGCACGGAACTGGCCTATTTATACATCAGTCTGCACTAGTCATTGGTTGAGGGTCTGTAATTCCTCCCTGTGTGTGGGCAGAGTGGTACTCCAGTTTCTAGAAAGCCATCAGGCAAAGAAATGCAGTTGGAGTCAGGCTGAACACGCTGTGGACAGGACAAGGTGCCAAAAGGTATCTGCTGCAGAGGAGCCCAAACTGTCCTGTCTTTCATTTCCCACCATCATTCCCTGCTCCGAGCCCCACGCACCATTAGTAGTTCTCTAGGAATTAAGGCACGATCATTGCAGAGGCCAGATGTGCGTACCCAGAAATCTGGGAGCTCCAGACCCCAAAGTCAGGACTCCACTGTGTCTGCTTGTAAATGAAGAGGCCACATTGGGTGGGCTGTACCTTATCTGCCCAACCCAGCATCTGAATTCAGCTCTCAACAAAACAGCCAAGGCACTGTTTAAAGAAAACCAACCCCCACCAGCCCCCGCTGTCAGCTCTATTAAGACACAAAATCCAGAGGGGCTGTCTGCCCTGGCCATGGCTCATGTTGCTGCGTCCTCTCCTCCTGCCAGGACCTTGCTCTTCACATGCCTCCTCCACTGCAGACTCATTTTCCAGGGGAAAACAGCTCTTTCTAGCTGTGCAATAAACTCAGGTATGGCAAGTTGGAGCCAGGAGGTGACTGCAGTCATGGCAAGGGGGATGGAAGAGTCTATCTGGGCTGCTCACGTGTCCTCAGGGAGAGATCAGACCAGCCTGGAGGCTCCACAGTCAGCGCTGCTTCTGGATTGGCTGCTTTCAGGGCATGCAAGCTGAGGATGATAGTAATGCTAACAGAGTGACAGTAGAAAGAACGGATGCCTTCTCGCTCCACCTGGGCAGCGATCTTGTGCTGAGCCCTCTGCATGCGCTATTTCATCAGTCCAGGAATGATTTTACTATTTGTTCTTTTGTTTTGCTGGGCTAGGGATGGAAGGCAGGGCTTGAACACGTTAGGTAAGTATTCCACCATGGAGCAATAACCCTAGTCCCCAGGAACACTTCTGAGGAGTGTGCTACAGTGACTGAGTGTCACACTGTCTGGGTCTGAATGCCAGACCTTGCACTTGTCAGCCAAGTGACTTAGTATACCTCAGTTTCCTCATCTACAAAATGGGTTCTGCGTACCTTAAATTGTTACTGTATTAAACTGGCTAATGTATGTGACATGCTTAGAGCAGGATGAAGTATAGAGTGAGCCCCCAGCACTCAGGCAGTCCTGGATCTGCCCTGCTCATGCTCCCAGCTCAGTATGCTGGCACTACCAGGCCTCAACCAACAGAGCCCTAGCCCTCTGGGGAAATGACCAGTAGCAGATCAGCTGGCTCTCCCTGAAGCACAATTTCACCCTTGTCATGCAGATGGCAGCCAAAGAAAGGAGTGTGACTAAAACTTTCCATTTTCCCATTCTCAGCTATTGGCTCTGTGATGACATGCAGGCCTCAGAATGAGGACTTTTGTCAACTGTGCTGCAGCCGCCACTGCTGCTACTCCTACGATTGCCACCTGGGAAATTTTGTGTGATCACTGACTTGAAGGCCAGTTGGGTTTTCATCTCAGGAGACAGATCCTAGGATCGAGGTCATCCCCTTAACCTCTTCAGGCCGTGCTTCTCCCCCGCCATCCTTGAACACAATCCAGCTGCACAGCAGGCCCGAGGGGATGATGGGATGCAAACCATTCACAGATTAGGTATGTTAAAGGTTAAAGGTTCACAGATCTGTCTTCTCCAGCCCAGAGTCATACATAACCCAGGCCTGTGTAATCATTTCCAGTTTCCTAATTAGTTCACCCTTATTTCCAACCATGGTTTAGGTTGTCAGATAATTGTGAATTTCAGATAAACAATGAATGTTTCTTTAGTATAAGTATGCCCCTTCTATTGCATAGAATCTATACTAAAAATATATCCTTTGTTTATCTAAAACTCACGTGTAAATGGCATCCTGTATTTATATGGAAAATCTGGCAACACTCATCCGGGGCCACAGAGGGGTCTCAGCATCATCAAAGAAGCCTGGAATCCTGAATCAGTGCAGGCATCCCCGGAAGCCAACTTTCAGAAAGGACTAGGATGCAAGTGGTTTTGATTGGGGGGTGATCCCAGGAAGCACAAGAAGACATCAGGAAGTGAGACGGAAGCCAATAAAAGAAATGTTAAGAGATAGAAATCATGTGGTAAGGGCCTTAGACTCATCCTGAGAACCAGAGGCTGGGTGTTCATCTGCTCAGTTAGCCTGTCAGGCTGCCATGACAAAATGAGTGGATTGAACAACAGACATTTGTTTCTCACGGTTCTGGAGGCTGAAAGTCCAAGATCAAGGAACCCCAGATTCAGTTCTTGCTGAGGGTGCTCTTCCTGACTTGCAGATGATCACCATTGCCATGTTCCTGCATGACAGTGACACAACTCTGTCCCATCTCTTTTTTCTTCTTCTTCATCTTTTTTGGGTTTTTTTTGAGAGAGTTAATTTTTTTTCATCTAGTTTTTGTTTTTCCTTTATTTGTGTATGAGATGCTACGGATCAAACTTGGGACCTCACAGGGCTGGAGTGGTGGCTTAGCGTTGTGGCAATTGCCTGGCATGCGTAAGCTTGCAGGTTTGAACAAACCCCACCACCATGTAAACAAAGAAGTGTCACAACAACAAAGGCCGCATGAAAAAGTAAATAATTCTCTCTCCCTCTCTCTCTAACTGTCCCTCTCTAAAAAAAAAAAAACAAAAAAACAAAACCCTGGGACCTCACGCATGCCTGGCAAGTGCTCTACCACTGAGCTACCTCTGCAGCCCCCATCTCTTCTTCTTATTAGAACACTAATGCCATCACCAGGGTTCAACTGTTATGATCTCATTTAAACATAATCACCTCCCAGAGATCCCACCTTGAAATACCATCACATTGGAGGTTAGAGCTTCAACAAAAATTTTGGAGAAACACAAAGCCTGAATCCACACCATCCACCAACTCTTCCTCCCGCATAGCTCAGGGCTGCACTGGGAACATTAACTCCCCTGCACTTCTGGGTTGCACCTGTGCTTCACGGAGCATGCCCAGGGCAGAGAAGCGGAGAGACGAAAGCACTGGAGGTGAAAAGCTGTCAGCAGACCGGAAAGTGCCCACCGCAGCCACAGGTGAGCAGCACTGCACGTGAGCCCAGAGAGCCCTTTGTGGGCCATCCAGAACACCTGGTTCATTTCCCTTTGCCTGGGGCTGACCCCTCAATCATAGGAGGATTGGAAGGACTTGCTCAGTAGGCCCCCAAGATCAGATGAGATTCTCCATGTGAAAAGGTATTCAAGCCTATAAAGCATTATTCAACCGAGAAAGAAAAGGAGGAAGGGGGAGACAGGAGAGAAGGAAGAAAAGGAGGAGGAGGGAGAGAGGAGAGGAGAGAAGGAAGAAAAGAAGAAAGGAGGGAAGGAAGAGGAGAGGGAGGGAAAGAAAATATACTGATTAATAACAACGTAGAGTAAGACTCAAGGAGATAAATCAATGTCATGTGTTCAACAAGCTGTTATGGGGCACCTCTTTTTAATCCAGGCTCTCTTCTAGGTATCAATGATTCAGTAGCAACCCAAAAGCTCCAATTACTCGCCTTCATGGAGCCTAAATTCTAATGGAGAGTAAAATATATAGCAAGTATGTAACATGCTGTAAATGACAATAAACCAAGGAAGGGGCCGGGAGGCTTGTGGAGTGTGATAAATCACAAGTTTTAGCAGGTCAGGGAAGGTGTCACTAGAAGGTGACTTTGGGGTCAAGCCCTGAAGAAGAGGAAGGAGAGAAGAGCCAGGGCAAAGGCCCAAATATGGGTGTGGACCTAGCCTGTTGGGGGAAGGGCAAGGAAGCCATCTTGGCTGTGGTCCAGAGAGCCCTGGGGAAATGAAGTCGCAGGGGCTGTGGGATGAGGGGAGATGGCATAGGGCCATATGGACCATAGCAATGACTTGGGCTGTCTTTGCAGGTAACTGGGCCTTTGGAAGGCAGAGGACAGTGGAGTGCACAGTCTGACTCATGTTCTGAAAAGAGGAGTTTGGCAGCCAGCTAAGAACAAGGTCCAAGGGCAGCCACTTGGGAGACTGCTGCAGCCATCGAGAGCTGAGAGGATGGTGGCGAGGCCAGGGCCACGGCAGCAGGAAGGATGGGAAGTGGCCAGTTTCTGGATCTGTCTTTTAAGGTGTTGCCAGCAGGATTTACTGCCAGAATAGATGAGAGGAAAAAGTAAAAGAGGAACCGAAGGTTTTGGACCTGAGCAACTGGAAGAATGAGGCTGCCAAAACTGAGATTCAGAAGACTGTGGGAGGAACAGCTTTGAGTAAGGAGGTGATGGAGACTTGGCTGAGTCTGAGATGCTGCTCGGCGTCCAAATGGAGATATGGACTAGCAGCTGGGGAGCTGTGCTCTGCATATCTGAATCAGGCAGTTCCGGGTGTGGAGGTGGCATTCAACACCACGACACTGGGTGAGTCCACCCAGGGATAGGGCATAGAAAGAGAAGATGTGCCCAGTGAGTCCACAGTGGAGCACAGTGAGGGTGAGAGATTGGGAAGGCAAGAAGAAACTAGCGATGGAGGCTCAGTAGTGGCAAGAGGAAAGGATGAGTCCTAGGAGCCACATACAGAACAGGTGACCTTACAATGAAGGCACTGTGGATTACTGGAGCACTACCACCACCAGAGCTGCCCTATCAATGCCAGCAAAATCCCTTCCAGGCCAAATTCCTCAGAGGTCTTTCCGCCTGGCTCAGCACTTTTCGTGCCCCCCCCCCTTTACAGACAAAGTCACACCTGAACCCACCATCCACCAGCCTCAAATCAACCAACACTCCCCCAGATTTGCACCTGGCCGGCCTCAACTTACCTGTCAGAGCTCTATAGCGCCCCCTCCTGACATAAAAGTTGGTGGTGATTTGTGCTCTGTTGGCCAACAGGTTCCATCACATAGGGCAAAACCTTATTCTTCTAGAAGTTTTTTAGCAAGCACACTTTTTTTCTTCCCAGTTGGTGAACCCCAAAGAAACCCAGCACTAGACAGACCTGGTGGGTAGAGTCCACTTGATTGTGAAGAAGTA
>PVKS010036988.1:0-18953 GCA_004027875.1 Aplodontia rufa
GTATAGGTGACAGTTGGGGGTATAGAGGATAGAGAGAAAAGATAGGGAGGGACCTAGGGAGACAATAAACAGCATAACAGTTTTTACTCAACCCAGAAGCTGAATAATGCTTCTGCAATCTTGTAATTCTAACAATTTCATAAATATATATGTATATATATTCTCTCTATATATATTTATATATAGAGAGGGGGACATTTATAAATCTTATAGGGGGAAATATAGAAGAATCAAGAGACTGGGGTGTGGGCAATGTATGGATGATTCTGAATTGGGATAAAATACATATCATATTGTTATTTTATATGCATTTATGTTTGTATAATAATTCAATTCCTTAATAAAACAAAATTTTAATTATAATTCACCAATTCAAAAAGTAAATAGTAGAGAATCAGGAGAAGGAGGAGGGAAGGAAATGGGGAAGTATTGATAAATTAAATGGAACAAATTATGCTATATGCATTTCTGAATGTCACCATGAACTCCACTATTATGTATAATTATAATGAATTAATAAATAATAAGAAAAAGTATTTTAGTATTTTCCTAACACTTATTTATACTGCATATAATTTATTGCTAGCTCTTTGCGAAGTACATGATCAGATACTGCTACATGCATTACTCATGTAAAAGAAAAAATTTCAAGTATACTCTTTCCACTTTATTGGGAATTCTTTGTATGTCTTTTTATATATATAAAGAGTCACAATAATTAAATGCCTTTCTTTCTTTTTATTTTTGGTCCGTAGTCTTTTTCTTGTGTTTAATAAGCATGGATTTCTTTGACATCCCTGGAATTTAGTTAAAATATTAGTTCTGTTAAAATTAAAGAGAAGGGCTGGAGTGGTGGCTCAGGAGTTGGAGTGCTTGCCTGGCATGTGCAATTCCCTGAGTTAAAACCCCAGCATCACAAACACAAGTGTTGGAGAAACAAAGGGCAGGTGATAAAGTAAATAAAATTGATTCTCTCTTTCTCTCTCTCACTATCTTCCTCTCTTTTAAAAGAATTAAAGATAATTTGAGACATAAATATTCATTTGAGTCTAAGCATTTTTTTTCTTTTTACAGTTGAAATCCTTCTAAGAGTGAAAACACTGAATCAATATTGCTCTTAGTATTTAAAATAGGCTTGTGCTTTCCAAAGATAAGATAAAATATTGATATTTATATAGCTTTAACACTAAAATGCAGCCACTCATCTGGGGCAGGATCAATTAAGAAAAAATCTCAGGGTGGTGACTCAGCAGTTACAGCACTTGCCTGGCATGTGTGAGGGTGCTGATTTGGACCCCAACATCACATACACAACAAAGTGCCAGAGCAAAGAAAACCAGATGAAAAACTGAATAAAATTGATTCTCTCTTTCATTGTGTCTTTCACTGTCCCTCTCTCTTAATTTTTTTCTTTCTTGAAAAATACAAATATCAAGGTATACATAGAACAAAAATCATTATGCATCAAAACATCTTTCTGTCATTTTACTAGATTATTAATAAACAGGAAACTTTCATTTGCAATTTTGACTCTCATAAAATGTTTGTTCTTGGGAGAGAAAGACAAAGATAGGAGAGAACTCTGAATATTAATCCCTTGTGTTAGGAGGTAGGTTTGGGTCTACCATTTTTACTATATTTATTATACTGTAAGGCTGTTAGTAGTAGTAGTAGTGATAGTGATAGACCTTAGGTGCTTTTCCATTTAGCTACATCTCCAGCCCTATTTTTTATTGTTATTACTTATAATCTTGAGACAGAATCAACCTAAGTTTGTAGATTGGCCTCAAACTTGAAATTCTCTTGCTTAAGCATCTCGGATTGCTGGGATTATAGGAGAGCACCTCTGTGGCCAGGCATTTTTTGTTTTATTTTATTTTGTTTTTAAAGAATGAGGAACAGTGAGAGATAAAGACAGAGAGGGAAAGAAAAAAATCATTTTTTTTAAATTTTCAGTTTTTCACATGGTTTTTGTTACTCTGAGACTTCGTTGTGTACATGGTGCTGGGGTTCAAACTCATGAGCTCCTGCATGCCTGGCAAGCGCTGTAACCACCGAGCCACAGCTCCAGCCCCCATTGTTTTAAATTATATGATGGCGGATGTGTTAATGATCAAGTTTGGCTATTCTTAGGAGATTTTTGCTGTGTCATTTGTCTCATTAGGCTTGAGTTATCTTATGGGTTTGCTTCATGACAATTCATTGTGCTACATATTTACTTTACATATATATAAATAAAATTCAACAAAAAGTTCAACAAACACCAACAAGAAGTTATAAAACATTTTAAAAGAAGCATAACAACTAGGGGGCTATCTGAAATAGAAGAAAGTATAAAGTTGTGCTTCTTTTTATTTTTTTATTTTATTTTTTATTTTATTCAGAAATTTTTTTGTTGAACAATCAGATAAACTTCTAACAAAATAATATAATATACATATGAATTTTGAAAATTAGATTTACCCCCAAGAGCCCCCTCCCTATTACCCACCCTAATCCCTCTCCCCCTCCTTCCCAATACATGTCTACAAATGCCTTAGGTTGTATGACATTACTCCTTATCTGGATTTAAACATGATAATAGGTCTCCTTTCTCAATGGCAAGGGTCTAGCTCCAGCCTCCACAAATGAGTGAAGTCATTTGACCCTTGGTTCTCTGGGTTATGCTTATTTCATTCAGCATAATTTCATCCATAGCTATCCATTTACCTTCAAAGGCTGCAATTTCATTGTTTGTAATTGCTCAGTAAAACTCCATGGTATATGTGTACCACAGCTTTTGGATCCACTCATTCAGTGAGGGACATTGGGGTTGTTTCCATAATTTAGCTATTGTAAATTGAGCTGGTATGAACATTGATTTTGCTTTGTCACTATAATGTGCTAATTCTAAATCGCCTGGAAAAATACCCAAGAGAGGAATAGCAGGATCATATGGTGGACTCATCCCTAGTTTTGTGAGGATTCTGCACACTGCTTTCCAGAGGGGCTGTAACAGTCTGTAGTTCCAGCAACAGTGTGCTCGTGTGCCTATCTCTCCACAACCCCTTCAGCATCTATCATTATTAATTTTCTTCATTTTTGCCAATCTGACTGGTGTGAGGTGATATCTTAATGTAGTTTTCATTTGCATTTCTCTGTACTCATTGGCTTGATCAATGTCCTCTGTTGAGAAGTTTCTATTTAGCTCTTTGGCCCATTTATTGATTGGGTTGTTTGTTTTTGAATTGAGATTTTTAAGGATTTTGTGGATTCTTGATATGAGGACTCTGTCAGAAGAATCACAGCCCATGATTCTCTCCAATTCTGTAGGAAACCTCTTGACTAATTTGATTATTTCCTTGGCAGTGCAAAAGGTTTTTAGCTTTAAGGCATCCCAATCACTGATTTTTTTACTTTATTTTCTTCACTTTAGGAGACATGTTGAGAAAGTCTTTGCCTACTCCAGTGGCAGGCTAAAAGATCAACACCAATAAATCAATAGCTTTCCTATACACTAATAATAATACGACTGATGAAGAAATCAGGAAATCAGTCCCATTCACAATATTTTTGAAGAGAATAAAATACTTGGGAATTAACCTTACAAGGGAAATCAAAGATCTCTACAATGAAAATTATTGGTCATTGAAGAATAAAATCCAAGATGACCTAAGAAGATGGAAAGATGTCCCATGCTCTTGGTTAGGCAGAATTAATATAGTAAAAATGGCCATTCTACCAAAAGCTCTATATAGATTTAATGCAATCCCTATTAAGATACCTATGTCATTCTTACAGACATAGAAAAAACCAATTCTCAAATTCATTTGGAACAATAAGGAACCAAAAATTGGCAAAACATTACTAAGCAAGAAAGACGAATCAGGAGGTTTTCCCATACCAGATCTAAAACTATACTATAGAGCTGTAGTAGCAAAGACAGTATGGTACTGGTATCAAGATAGGAAAGAAGACCAATGGAGCAGAATTGAAGACCCTGAAACAAACCCTCAAATCTTTAAATATCTGGTTTTTGACAAGGGGACAAAATATTACATGGGGGAGAGACAGCCTTTTCAACAAATGGTGCTGGCCAAACTGGACAGCCACTTGCAGAAAGTTGAAAATAGACCCATATCTTTCTCCTTGCATGAGAATCAAAATGGATCAAGGAGCTAGGAATTAAACCAGCTACCTTGCAACTGATGGAAGACAAATTAGGTCCAACATTTCAGGATTTGGAAGTAGGCAAAGACTTTCTCAATATGTCTCCTATTCTTGAGAGACAAATGCGGGAGAAAATGAGGGCAACAAGAAGATGTGATTATGTCAAAAGAAAAGATGGCCCATCTCTTCAACCAGTAAGCAGTGAGACAGTGTGTAGAAAAGCAAACTTGACTATTTGCCACCACTATCAATAATAGATTTGAGAACTATTTAAATAGATTAATATTTTGTGAAAGATTTGCAAAATGTAGAAATGTGGCGTTCTATGCTCACAAATATTTTCACTCTGAGCAAACACACCAGGTATCTGAGACCATGACAATTTTTTTCTTCTTTGCCAAATATTCCCATTGTTTTCCCTTTTAAAATTAGTTTTAATGAATGATGTCCTTCTACTTCCTTCAGCTTCAAAAGTGACATGCAATGAATTGCATGTTTAAATATGTAATGGACTGAGACGCATCATTATACAAGACCCAATTTATACTTTATTCCATATAGGCTGACTGACCACCACCTTCCAGAGACCTTGACCAATTGCATGGCTTCTGACCCAGAACTGTCCTTCCAATGACCCATGCCATTCTAGTAGCTGTAAAACCACAGCTGTTTTCTGGACTGCTACAGCCACAGAATTATGAGCCTCACATGCAGCACCACCTGACAAATGAGACCGCTCTTTTTTTTTCTTTTAAGACTTACATCCAGAAGTTCTGGCTTCTTCCGTAAGTAACTGGAAATGCTGTACGACAGAACATATAAATACAAGGAAAAACAGGACTCCTGGGCAATTCTGAATAAGTGAAAAGGAATCTAGATAAACCGAGAAACTTGATGTCTTTATAATATGTCTCTGGAGACATGACACTAGACTGACAAAGCAGATGTGCTTATTGGCTTATTGGAAACTGTAGCCAGCTGGTTCACAGCACATCACCTTGTTTGAACCTCCCTGCTTTTCTTTCTAGTTGTTTAAAATTCACTATTGCTGAGATTGCATCCTTCTAAAATCACATCATTGTGTAATTGTTGGCTTCAAGTCCTGTGGTTTTTTTTTTTTCCCTCTTTTTTCTTTTTTTAAGAGACTAAGTTAGGTCTCTCTCTTGCTATTTTTTATCTAGCCTCTCCTCTAATGATGACAACAGGGTTAATGGGAAGAGGTTGTTGTGTTAAAATGAGGATTTTCTCTTTTGGAAGCAAAATGAACTATACAAAGATAGAACATTGACCCTTTGCTCATTATCTCATTAATCATCTGTATTAGGTGACTAAGCTAAATGATTCATCTAGTAATGAGTAAAATGTTAAAAATAAGATAAATATAAGGAATAAAATCATGGTACTTGGTAAGCACTTAATTATTATGGAAAAATGCATGCATGAATCAATATTATTGCTATATCTTTTTCATGCTTGTGATATTTTTCCAAGTGGTTCAACATTACTATTCACTATAGATTATCATATTGTCAAACATAAAATATAACATTATATATCATACTGTTTTCAGCATAAGCACAAATTACTGGTCAGACTTGGGTTAAGTCTTAAGTGCATGATTTTATTGTGCTATCTTTTTTTAAGGTTCTCAGAGCATTAAGAAATGTGCTGATGAAGACCAACAAAAATGACATAAGGATCAGTGGCAGCTCACTGGCATTGCGATTTATCAAATGCTGACAAATTGCTGATAATTAGTATTGATTCTCTAGCTGGGCTTAGTGAATTGAAAAGCCAAACCAAAATACAGACTGAACTAGAATAGGAAACTTCACTGCTTCCACCAAATCAAAGTCAAGTTAAGTTGAAAATTTACTTTATTCCTGTACATTCAGGAATTGTTTGGTATTGAACTGAAAAAAAAAAACAACATTTGGATTAATTGCTGTAGACTCAGGTTAAATTTGTCATTAGGAACCAAAATTTTACCAAGAGTTTTATGAAGTCAGAGAAAAATCCAAGTTTATATTTTGAAAGGGAAACTTTCCAACTACTGAGGCCAAAGTTTAATTGCTTGAAATTAGCAACATTTCACTTTTTTAACTGTAACTTCAAAATGCAATTTTTCAAATTCTTGCTTATTGTTGAACATATGCTATAAAATGATATATTTAATATATTTCCTACTTTACTGAAAATGTAGGTTTTTAACCATTTGTATGTATGCATAAAATGCATTTTTTAATTGCAGATTGATTTTATGAAGTCAGTATGACTTGAAAGCAAAATATAACAGCATGACAAGAAAGAAAATTTATAGATCAATTTCTCAGAAACATAAGTTTTCATCCAAAATTTCAACAAATAACATGAAATGATATATATGAGCTAAGTTGGGTTTATTCCAAGAATCTGTTTTAACATTTCTTTTTTTTTTTTAGTTGAATATGGACTTACAATTGAGGGTGAATCATTATCAAACAATCAAGAACCGATGTACATTTACATAGTTAGCCAAGGCTGATGCTATGTCATGGTTTTCCCCCTTGGGTTCCCCATGGTTCTGTTTCCCCCAAACCAAACCCTGTGTTAAATGAACTTCTTGTGAAGATCAGAGATCTCCTTCTGAGTCGATTCCCCCATATTCCCTCCCTCCAGTCTTCAAGATATCCTTCCTATTGCTTCCCCTCTCCCTGGGCCCCTCCTAACATCTCCAGGTATCCGAGGCAAGGTTCCTCCTGTTTGTGAAAAAATTCATATATTTTAAGGTTATTATTAGCTTAGCTATCTAACATACTGTTTCTAGTTGTATTCTAGCTTCCACAAATGAGAGAAAACATTCACCCCTTGAGTCTCTGAGATTAGGATACTTTACTAGCATAATTTTTTCCATCTCCATCCATTAGGGTTGCAAAAGCCATAATATAATTTTCTCTAATGGCTGAGTAGTATTCCATTGTATATATATATACCAAAGTTTTTTAATCTACTCATCCAGTGTGGGGCTTCTAGGTTGATTCCATAGTTTAGCTTTAGTAAATTGAGCTGCTGTACACATTTATGAAGCCACAATAAATGGCTATAATATGCTGCATCTAACACTTTTGGGAAAATACCCACCAGTGGGATAGCTGGGTCATAAGGTGGTTCCAGCCCTAATTTTTTGATGATTCTCCACACTGCTTTCCAGAGTGGCTGAACCAGTTTGCAGTCCCACCAGCAATATGATTGTGTTCCTCTTTTCCCATAGCCTCTCCAGCATCTGTCATTGTTCGTATTCTTCATTTTTGCCACTCTGACAGGAATAAGCTGGAATCTCATTGAAATTTTGATTTGCATTTCTCTTATTGCTAATGATGAGAGCATTTTCTCTTATATTTAAGGGCTTTCTGGATTTCCTCTTGTGAGAAGTTTCTTTTTAGATCCATAGCCCATTTATTGATTGGATTATTTGTGATTTTGTTTAGTTTTTTGAGTTCTTTGTATATTTTGGATATTAGCTCTCTGTCTGAGGTGTAGCAGGCAATGATTTTCTCCCATTCTGTTGGATCTCTCTTGACACTCTTGACTAATTCTTTAGCTGTGCAAAAGCTTTTTTGTTTAATTGCATACCATTCATTTGTTCTTGACTTTATTGCTTTAAACTTACTTGAAAAAAAAGTAGGGTTAACACTACAGGACATAGGGGTTGGTGGCGTCTTCCTTAGCAAAACTCTCATGGTGTAAGCAGCAAAATGCGTTTATTTTGCCTATTAAATTGCACAATATAAAGTATTATGGGAATATTTATCTTCTTGAGTTCAACCGTTACAACACAATGCTAGAGGTATTTTTTATATTATAAGGGAAAGCACATAAATTAACTTTCATTTCTAAAATCATCAAACAATGAAAATATTTGTCTATGTCTAGATTCCACAAAAACCTGCTTCTTTTTAAATTTACTATGATGTGAAGATAGATTTAATGAAATCATAAACTGTGTATTAGAACGTATGTGGAAGTAGTTATTTTCTTCTATTCATGATCTCTGTTCCTGGAAATATACTTGAAAATATATTTTATATCTAAAATATTTGCATGAATTATTAAGATATAGATTAATCAGTGCTTAAGATAATGCAATATTAACCAATTGCAAATTTTAACATTTTTCCAGTGTAATATATGGTTCTATTGCATTAAAACTTCTCAATTAGGGCAGTAAGTTTGGTAAATGAATGCTTGTGTGAACATAGTTCTTGAATGATAAAAAATTAGTGTCAAATCTTCTACTTATGAATAATCCTTTGCAGGTTATAATTTTTTCAAATGAGAATATAAATTGTTTGTTTTTAAGAGAAATGGACAGAGAGGGAAAGAGAGAGAAAGAATCAATTTTATTTAGTTTTTCTTGTAGCTTTTGTTGCTCCAACACTTTGTTGTCTACATAGTGTTGGAGTTCAAATCCGTGTCCTTGCACATGTCAGGCAAGAGCCTTAGCCGCTGAGCCACTGGTCCAGCCCCAAGAATAGAAATTCTTTAAAGAGCCAGAAACATTGGTGTTTGCATATTTAAAAAGTCAACATAGTTCAGTAGGCTTTAAACTGCCTGAAGTTGAATGTACAGATGTGATACTATTTGCTTTCCTGGCCCCAAGTATCTTAAAATAAGTCAATGTTTCCATTTTAAGAAGTAGAAATTCACATAAACAGACACAACTAGAACTTGGTATTGCTCAACTCCAATAGGCAAGGTACATGTACTCTGTAATTACACCCAGTCAGTTTCTTGGATTAGCATTACTTATCTGAATCTTTAGGCATTTGAGATGATAGTCCTAGATTTCAACAATAAAACTTTTTTATTTTAATGTATTTTCTAGTTCTAGTAGAAGCTAGGAAATATGTTGAGTGCTAAAGAAAATGGCCGCTTTTCTCTCAAGCTATTTTGTAGTTTTAGAATATGCATTTTATATAAAATGTTCTTTTATGGGATGAATTTCAACAGTGAAGATATTTTTCCTTCTTTTGGTTTTAATGCTATCAAGGATTTATATAATTGAAACTCTTTACATTTAAAAAACTAGCATTTTTAAGTTACAAATGGGAACTGTCTCCTCAAAACAGTTATAGAATTAAGAAAGAATATTATGGGCTGGTGGGTACCTTTAGGATACCAGGTGTCATTCAAGGTTTTGGCATGGGTGAAGACAGAAACATTTTTGTTAAAAGTAAAGTTACAAAGTGAGGACAATCACATGAGGAGCCTCCAGTCCCCCATCAATCCACAGGGAAGATTGTCAGGGGAAGTCAGCCATTGATATCATTCTAGGAAGATGCTCAATACTTCTGTGATCTACCTTTCAATGTGACAATCAAATCAAAGCAACTTTACCAATGTGCATTACACTGGTAACTTGAAACTGGACATCATGTTTTGCATGGAAGCTATTTATAGCGGTTGTCTGGAGAGCCAGATGGTTTACATCTGGGAAGCAAAAGTAGCATTTATAGTTTAGGTGGTTACAGAACCTACTTCTGGGACAAGAAAGCCAAGAGTGTTGTAGGAACTAAGGATGAGCATCTACCCTTCAGTTGACAGAAGTGGGACCAACACCTTGGCAACAAGTTGTCTAAAGCAACCAGGATCCTCATTTATGCTCATTTTTTTTTTCAGAAAATATTACTTGCACAGCATGTTTTATCTTATCTGATAAATACTCAGGCATTTCAGAAAACTAAACAGACAAAGCTAAGCTCTGGGGAGATTTGTTAATACATTTTAATTAATTTATTTTGATTTTGACCTTTACAAAATAGCTGATGATCAAAACAAAAAGGCAGAAGTGGAGGGTATTTTGAAATGTGATAACCTTGCTAATTGCTTTAGAAATAAAGGGAGATCATATATTTTGTAGGACTTACTTATTTTGTAATTTTTTGATAACTGACATTGCACTGCAAAAATTTACAAAGACAGGTATTGCAAGGAAATTTTTATAGACACAAAATTCAAAATAAATTTAATGATTTCTGCATTAAACTTAAAGATACCTCAAGAACATTAATATTTTTATTAATTACTGAGATTTCAGATTAAATAAAAAATAGCTATGGCATCAACAAATTAGATTACCATTTTTTTTTAAAAGAGAGAAAGACAGTGAGAGAGAGAAAGACAGAGAGAATCAATTTTTATTTAGTTTTTCATGTGGCTTTCGTTGCTCTGACACTTAGTTGTGTACATGGGTGCTGGGGTTCGAACCTGTGTACTTAATGCATGCCAGGTAAGCATAGTAACTGCAAAGCCACCGTTCCAGCCCCTAGACTACCATTATTAACAAATCAGGGTTTATGTCTTTCTCCCGTCCTTCTAAAAATAACATGTAAATTAATAAGATCATGTATCTTAGGAAATACTTGGCACATGGTATAAAAACGATTAAATATATTGTGCTCATTTAAGACTACAGCATGATGCTTAGATACATGACACAAAGCTGAACTATCCTCATACTCCTATTATTCCCATTTTCAACTGATAAAGTATTTATTTTGAAAGTACTTATTTTTGATTCCAAATTTCAATATATATCTTTGAAAACCAAGAAAAAGAAAGGTAAAAGATATTTAATATCTCACAAACTTAGTAGCTAATGGTTTGATCTTGTAACTCATTGTTATCTTGATTTATAGAGAGAATTTTTAAATAAACCCTGTAATTGGCGTTAAAATAAAACAAAGAAAATAAATCACTATGCTGTAATTTTCTAGTCCTTTTTATAAAGAAATATTACTTTTCTATTTTAGTTTGAAGAACTCAAATATGTGTTTTATAAATTTAGTTATTGATGAACGTCTTTCTCTATGAAATAGCTCTTGTCTTGTTTTTATAATGTCATATGCCTAGAGTGTCTACCAGTTCAGCAAAACAACAGCTGCTCACTTATGGGCTTCTATATGATATCTGTGAGAAAAAAAAAAGTGTCCTTACATGTGAGCAAAGTTTAGACTAAATATACTGACATGACAAGGACTATTACTTTCTGTTCCTGTTGACAGCAATCATGCAGAGACACAAATCAGTCACTTTCCCTAAAATAGCCTACATTTTCATGAAATACCTCAGTTTAAGTGTGGACAGAGCATTTCCATGAACTGAAGCCACATACCCTACAGCCTGCTACTTCAATGACTGGCAACATTTTGCAATGAACACAAAGTTCCAGGTACAGCAACATTATATTGCTAATTCTATACTACCCAGATGGGGGAAAAATTCAAAACTCTCCCAATTAACTTTCATATTTGCAGCAAGTGTGACATTAATTCCCTGAGTAACCAAGTTTGCCTTGAGACCAATACATATTTAAAATTTAAAACATAAAATTCTTTATTAGCTAATAAAAATAAATCCAAAGGGCTGGCGCAGTGGCTTAGCAGTTACGGCGCTTGCCCTGCATGCTCAAGGACCCAGGTTCAAACTCCAGCACCATGTAACACATACACAATGAAGTCTCGCAACTACAAAGGACACATGAAAAACTAAATAAAAAATTGATTCTCTCTCTCTCTCTGACTCTCTTTCTCTCTCTCCCTTTCTCTTAAAAATGAGTAAATAAATACAAGACTAGAAACTAAGTATAATATGGTATAGGTAACTAAAATAGAAATTCCACTTTTAAAAATCTTTATTTTTTGGTATTGGGAATTCAATCTAGGGGTGCCTAGCCAATGAGCAATATCCCCAATCCAACCACTCCTCCTTTTTCTTTTTTTTAATTTTGAGACAGGATGTTCCTGTGTTTCTCATTGTCTAAGTTGCTTAGGCTATCTTTGAACTTGTTGTCCTTCTACCTTAGTCTCCCAAGCCTCTGGGATTACAGGCATGAGCCACCACTCCTGACTGAAATTATGTTTTTTAAACTATGAATGAAAATGTCAAAATCTTCTATAAAACTGAAATTAATTATATTTTTGGTCAAATATTAATAATTTTCTTGAAGTATTTAAAACTTAACCAAGGGTTTTAAAAAAATCTTGACACATCTAACTTCTGAAAAACTCAAGTCTATTCTTTAAAATCAGTCATCTAAAGTATTCTCGATGGTAGATTTCAAGCCTAGTTTTAGAATAAAGTATCTACAACACTGTGAATTTGCTGTAACTCCCATTTGATGCAGTTGAAAAAGAACAGATTTCTAAACTGTATACACTCTACTTTGAAGGAATCATTTAGTGAAGAGCATCTCTACTTGTGTGATTCTATATGAATCAGGTGCTGAACTCTTATTGTAAAACCACTTTCATCCTTTATTGCTCATTATCCTTTTAGCTAGAATTATGAAGCTGAACTCTGTCTTTGATAAAATCATTGACTACATTACAAATAACTTGCATAAGATCATAAAATGATATCTCTAGAAATTTAACTGTTGTCAAACTAAGTGGAAAACATTCAGTGTTCTCCTTCCTTAGTCGTTTCTGTTTCTAATAGCAATTATCTACTAAACGATTTGGAGAGCTCACTAAAAAACATAAATGGATGAAAAGATGCAAATAACCAAGTTGATTATAAAAATTTCAATTATTGAAAGAAATTACTGTGAACAACCTCCCTGTTTCCAACATAAGAAAGATGTTTTTTCTTATAATGTAGATCACATTTTAGAATACACCAAAGCTGTTTCTGCTTATTTTTATTTTTGTCAGAACACTTGTGTTCAGATTCACATGAACTCTTGTATGAGTACTTAAAAGTGGATTTCCTTCTTGACCCCTGAGGCTCTGGACTTCAAATACATCTCATTGCCTCACAGTCCATAATAAATTTTTCCTATAGTTTAACAATTTTCACATGATTCCGAATATAATATGATTATTCTATAATTCTAAATTAATTTACTTTTGTGTATATTTTAAATATGATTTTTATTCCTGTCATTAAAGATTATACAAGAAATATATTCAACGGTGACATTCAAGACAGAGGACTTAATCTCCCCCAATTCTCTTTTCACACCCTACCCTGTTTAAATGCTCTTTAGGAAAATATGGATTGATTGTAAGTAACTGCAGTGTTAGCTTTCTGTTTGACCTTCAACAAGTTTCTTAATCTCTAGAGGTCAAATTGCCTTCACTAGTTTAAAGGGAAAAATTAAACCAATTTAATTTGAAAGGATTTTGAAGATAATGACTAAGAATAAATGATATACCTACAAAATGTGTTTTAAGTAATTATACTTGTGACCTGTGGATATGAAATACTCAGGTTATATCTCAAAAACAAAGCATGATGACCCTATAAAAATATTTCAATATTTCCATTAATAGAATTCATCCTAAGAATCACACATAGGCATAAAGTGGTGTTGAATTTTATCAAATGCCTTCTCAGCATTAATTGAGATGATAACATGATTTTTGTTTTTAATTCTCTTTATGTGGTGAATGACATGTATTGATTTGTGTATGTTGAAGCAGCCTTGTTTTCCTCGAATGAAGCTCACTTGATCATAATGTATTATTTTTTTAATGTGCTTTTGTATTCGATTAGCTAAAATTTTATTACGGATTTCTGCATCAATGTTCATCAGGAAAATTGGTCTGTAATTTTCTTTCCTTAATTTGTCCTTGTTGGGTTTTTAAATCAGTGTAATATTTGTTCATAAAATGTGTTTGGGAGTGATCCCAATCTATCAATTTCCTGGAAGAGCTTGTAGAGGATCATTGTTAGTTCTTCTGTGAAAGCTTGGTAGAATTCCGATTTATATCCATCCGGACCTGGGCTTTCCTTTTTTGGGAGAGCTTTGATTGCTGCTTTAATTTCCCGAACTGTGATAGGTTGGTGGTTTAGATTTTTAATGTCCTCCTGTGTTAAAGAATACCACTTTCTGCTCAAAACTTTGGAAAAGATAGGGATCAAGATAAGATACTTTAACTATGTCAGAGACAGACCCTTAGCCAACATTATCCTCAATGGAGAAAACTGAAAGCATTTCCACTGAATTCAGGTACTAGACAAGGCTGTCTGCTATCCCCACTCTTGTTCAATATAGTCCTTGAAACCCTTGCCAGAGCTATCAGGCAAGACAAGGAAATCAAAGGTATTCTTAAAGGAAATGGGGAAGTTAAGTTATCTCTATTTGCTGATGACATGATTCTACACCTAGAAGACCCACTAACATCGGCCAGAAAACTCCTACAGCTTATAGGCGATTTTAGCTAAGTAGCTTGCTAAAAGATCAACTCCAGTAAGTCATTAGTGTTCCTTTACTCCAGCAACAAATCCCCAGAAGAAAAAATCAGGAAATCTCTCCCATTCACCATCACTTCCAAAAAAATGAAATACTTGGGCATTAACCTTACAAAAGATGTTAAGGACCTCTACAAAGAAAACCAGCAAACACTAAAAAAAAAAAAAAATTACAGAAGACCTGTGTAGATGGGAAAACATTCCATGCTCATGAAAAGGCAGAATCAATATAATAAAGATGGCCATTCTACTCAAATCCCTATACAGATTTAAGGCAATCCCCATCAAGATACCTATGGTATTCCTCACAGATATAGAAAAAGCAATTCTCAAGTTCATATGGAATAATAGGAGACCCAGACTACCCAAAACATTACTCTGTAAGAATGAAGAAATAGGGGGTATCTCAATCCCTGACCTGAAATTATACTATAGAGCCGTAGTAGTAAAAAAAAGCATGGTATTGATATCAAAACAGAACTGAAGACCAGCACAATAGAAGATCCTGAGAAAAAAACCCATATATTTAACTATTTGATATTTGACAAACGGGGCAAAAGCATAGTGTGGAAGAAACATAGTCTGTTCAACAAATGGTGTTGGTCAAATTGGACAGCCATGTGTAGACAACTGAAGCTGAATCCTTATCTTTCACCCTGCACAAAAATTAAATCAAAATGGATCAACGACCTGGATATTAAGCCAACAACTTTAAACTTACTAGAAAAAGAAGTAAGTCAATGCTACAGGACGTAGTAGTCGACAACTACTTCGTTAACAAAACTCCCATAGCTCAAGCAGTAAAGTCAAGAATAACTGAATGGGATGCAATTAAACTAAAAAGTTTTTGCACAGATAAAGATCTGATCAAGAATATCAGAGAGAACCTACAGAATGGGAGAAAACCTTTGCCTGCTACACCTCAGACAGAGGGCTAAACTTCAGAGTGTACAAAGAACTAAAGAAGCTAAACACCAACATCACAAATAATCCAATAAAAAAACGGGTTATGGATCTTAAAACAAACTTCTTACCAGAGGAAGACCAGAAAGCCCATAAATATATAAGAAATTGCTCTACATCATTAGCTATAAGGGAAATGCAAATCAAAACTTCAATGAGATACCACCTCACTCCTGTTAGAGTGGCAAAAATGAAAAATTCTAACAACAAATGCTGGAGGGGCTGTGGGAAAAGAGCAACACTGCCACACTGCTGGTGGGACTGCAAACTGGTTCAGCCACTCTGGAAAGCAGTGTGGTGAATCCTCAAAAAATTAAGGATGGAACCACCTTATATGACCCAGCTATCCCACCCCTGGGGATTTTCCCAAAAGAGTTAAAATCAGCATGTTATAGTGATGTGGCTTCCTCAATGTTTATAGCAGCTCAATTCACTATAGCTAGATTATGGAACCAACTCAGATGCCCCTCACTTGACTAGTAGATGCAAAAACTTTGGTACATATATACAATGGAATGCTACTCAGCCATTAGAGAAGACGATATGGCTTTTGAGATCAAATGGATGGAGATGGAAAGAATTATTCTAAGTGAAGTATCCCAATCTCAGAGACTCAAGGGCTGAATAGTATCTCTCATCTGTGGAAACTAGAATACATCCTGAAGCAGTATGTTAGATGGCTAAGCTAACCATAACTTCAAATTTTATGATTCTCAATGCAACAGGGAGATGACTCCCTAGGATACTTGGAGGTGTAGTGTGGGGGACGGGGGGAGGGTGTAGGAAGAACTCCTCCAGGAGACTGGAGGGTGGGAATTTGGGGGAATCATCTCAGAAGGAGATATCTGCCCTCCATGAGATATCCATTTAACTCGGGAGTTCTTCTGGGGGAAACATCAACAGGGGGAACCCAAGCTGGACATCCATGATATGGCATTAGCCTTGGATAACTAAGTATATATGCATTGGTTCTTGAATGTTTGATAATGTTTCCCCCTCAATTGTATCTCTATATGCATCTAATAAAAAAAAAAGAAACAAAAAAAAGTATCACCCATAGGAATAAGTAAAATCTCAGCATTTACATAAGCAATAATAAAACATTTGTTCACTGGTTGACAAGGATTCTGTAGTGAAGTGAGAGAATATAGACTTTGGAATTAGAATCATTTTACATTCTTGTTCAACATTTTTGCTTGCCCTGAAAAAGTCACCATTATTACAAATGTTACTATTCTTTTCTCATCCTTATAATAAGGAGGATGTTATCTAGATATGAAAGGGAATATGTGACTCATTTGCGTTTAATTCTAATGCGTGCTAATAATATCATATCATGCAGTTTTGAAAAACTGGGTTATCTCTAATTTCTTAAAAAATAAAATTTTTCTAATTTTAATTTGAGATTCTTGATCTTGAAATTATTCTTGGAAATATTCTTTTTTAAAAGTTGAGAAACTTTCTAATTTTGTTTAGTCATTATTCAAATGGTACGCTTTTCATTATTCAAAAATCTGTAATATTGCATTTATTTATTTTTATTATTATTAGTTTATTAAGGAGTTGACTTATTGTACAATCATAAATGCATAGAAATAGTACATTTTTAAGAAAGAAACTTAAGTATTTTTAATTTGTAAGTTAAACAGCAATGTAGTAAATTAATGCTGGCAAGTATATAACAAGCCTCAACTATCCAAAATAGGATTAATCTCCCCTTCTTTGATTATCTATGTTGACATCCTGACACCAACCAGTTTCATGGAGTCTGAATCACATGTAAACATTCACAAGTTTAAAATTCTCTCATTTGAAGGTCAACTAAAATCTAATCCACGGAAAAAAATAAAATGGGAAATAATGAATTAAATTTGGAGGCCTAAAACAATCATTAGTAATGATGCACATGCACACTATGTTCAAAATCAAAACTACAATATTCAAATAAACATGTTTATATTGTATATATAACATATAAATAGATATCATAATTTACATGGATATATACATATTTATTCCATATATCTGTACTCAAATGAGAAAAACAAAGAATATTGTGCTACAAAATATACCATATATAAATTATCTAATGTAAATTTTTTTAGAGATTGTTATTTAGAAAATATACAAAGCTTGTTTTATTTGTTTGAATAGTGCTGTCATTTACATACAGGGTTACTATATGTAAATGGGCCCATAGGGCTCATATTCAGAGAAGGAAACCTAGGGAGAAGGTAAGTCACTGTGTTACTGTCCAGTGTCACAGACCTGGAACTGATTGAAAGGTACCAAAGATTGAAACCAGGGATGCTTAACCATTGAGCCACATCCTCAGCCCTTTTTTATGTTGCTGCTGGTTTGTTTTTTTTTTTTTAATAGGTTCTTGCTAAGTTGTCTAGGACATCACTGGGTTGCTGAAGCTGACTTTGAACTTGGGATCCTTTTTTCTTTGCCTCCTGAGTCACTGGGACTACAGGCATGAACCACTGCATGTGGCTTGGAACATCTAGATTGGAATCCACATTCTGATGACTCCTCCACCAGTTAGATGCATCAACCATGCATCAAGATAATTGCAGAACTTTTTCTGAATGCCCCTTCTATTGTACTCTCTGCTTCTTGCTACAGGTTACACAGGATTTTGTGGAACTATGACATCCATGGTGTTCATTGTGAGAATAATACTTTTGTTAACTTTGTATTCTAAAAAATTATACAGCACAAAAATCATGTACAAATTATATCTTCATTTCTACCACTTTACTTTTGGTTTTAGTTATTTTTCCTTTACCTCCTGTATGTCAATTGCAAACTTTGACTTTCTTTTTATTTTAAGGCTTGAAGAATATACCTTATATTTATAACTATCTTTTAAGCTAATAATAGTTTAACTTAATTTGCGTACATATTTCTGTAATGCTCCAGCATGATTTGTGATCTTGTAATTAGTTTGCTACTTTTTATATTCTGCATTCATTAAAAAATTTTTATTTTGAACTTCTATATCAAAATCTAAAATAAAATATGTACCACTATTATAATCACATTATTCTATATTTGTCTATAGATTTATACTCAGCAGTGATATTTATGCTTTCTTATGCATTTTGCTTGATTTGTTTAAATATTTTTATTATTAGTTGAATATGGGCTTACAATTGAGGGGGTACATTATCAAACAATCAAGAACAAATGTATATTTACGTAGTTATCCAAGGCTGATGCCATGTCATGGTTTTCCCCTTGGGTTCCCCATGGTTCTATGTATTCCCCAAAAGAACCCCTGTATTAAATGGACTTCTCGTGAAGGTCGGAAATCTCTTCTGAATAGAGTCCCCTGAAGCATGTCTTACAAATGACATGTAGTGGAGATAAACCCCATCAATTTCAGTTTGTCTAAGTAAAGGATTTATGTCTCCTTCATTTTTTTTAAAGGGAAAACATTTTCCAGGTAGAGTATTTTTGGTTAGCAGTTTATTTTCTTACAATACTTTGTATATTCTGTACCACTATATCCTGGCCTGAAAGTTTGTTTTTCTGAGAAATTAATTGTTAATACTATATGGATCTGGTTACATTGCAAGTTTTGACTCATTTTTTTCTTA
>PVKS010036989.1:0-18946 GCA_004027875.1 Aplodontia rufa
CTTACAAAGGGCAACAATAAATAAAATAAAAAGAGATAAGGTTTATTTTCACAGAGCAGACAAAAAGAATGAATATGAAACTAAAAGGAAAAGAATAAATGATGAGGCTAACTAGCATCACCCTGTTTAAAATAATAACAATACTAATAACATTATAGATGACTAATGGTGGTCAATTTTATTTACATAAATTTTAGCAGCATGCAGAATAAGATAACTCTATATGTTCATGGTAAACCTGAGGAAAAGCAGGACCAAAAAAAAAAAAAAACAGATTTCTGAGAGGAAAATGATGTATTTGAGGATACATTGCCTTTAACAGGTTTCCAAAATATTCGTAGTACTATATTCCTGAAGTTAGAAGACTAACAAATATTCTTATATTTTATGTTTCTTTATAAATATATAACTGTATGAGTATGCATACATATAAATATAAACTATATATATTTAGTATGTATAACTATAAGCATAGCTATATACAAAACAATGCAATTTTACACTATAAATCGAAAGTTTAAAGTTATATAGCTATACTTGTAAAGAAAAGTGGAAGTCAACACATAAGCATATATAAAAGAAATAGGGATAAGAAATGAAATGATTTATCTCCTAAAAAGTTAGGGATTTAGAAAATATAATAGTGTCACCGAAGAAGAGATTACAATCATAACGTGAAGTACAGAAAGTAGGTTAAAGTAGTTTGAAAGCTTGTTTATGAGAACTTTAGACAATTCTCACACAGTGACAGAATATTCGATGATAAATCGCTACCTCCAAAGAAGAATACCAAGTAGATATGTTCAAAAATAAGGGTGGGTAAATGGGGGGGGATCTTGGGGGTAAATCTAATTTTTAGAATTTATATATATATATATATATATATATATATATATTATTTCATTAGAAGCTTGTTTGTTCAACAAATAAATTTCTGAATAAAAAATAAAATAAGATTAACCTAAGTGTTCATCAATAGATGAATGGATAAAGAAACTGTGGTATATATCCACAATAGAATATTCTTCTGCCCTAAAAATATGAGCCCTGTAATTTGCACCAGCTTGATAGAGTCTCTCCTTCAAATACTTTATGTTTAACATATTAAGTCAGGCAGTGCAAGACAAACATCACATGATCTCTCTTATATATAGAATTTGTAAGCATAGAGTTCAGAATCAGAAAATGGAATGGTGCATACCAGGGTTTGGAAAAGGGAAGGAGTTTGGGAAGTTGCTCTTCAAAGAATATGAAATTTCAATCAGACAAGAGGAGAAAGTTACAGATCATTGTATAATATTGTAACTTGATAACATAACCTGTACTTGAAGACTGCTAAGACAGTAGATAACTATTCTTTAAGGTGATGCGTATGCTTATTAGCTCAATTAGCCATTCTTCAATGTACAGATATGTCCCCAAACCATACCACGTGTATACCAGAACTCCGTGTGTGTGTGTATATATTCACAATGTAACATACTCCTTATCCCCCCAAGAAGTCAAATAAAAAAATAATACTTAAGTAATCATTTAATTCTAGAAAATTCACAGTTGTATGTGTGTGTGTGTGTGTGTGTGTGTGTGTGTGTGTGTGTGTTTCAGAGCTTTTGGATCCATTTATGGAGTGAAGGGCTTCTGGGTTGATTCCATAATTTAGCTATTGTAAATTGAGCTACTATGAACATTGATTTTGCTGTGTCACTGTATTATGTTGGGAAAATACCCAGAAGAGGAATCGCTAGTTTGTAAGGTGGTTCAATCCCTAATTTTTTGAGGAGTCTGCACCCTGCTCTCTAGAGTAATTGTACCAGTCTGCAATTCCACCAACAGTGTGCTAGTGTTCCTATCTTCCCACAACCCCTCCAAGTCTTTGTTACTGTTTATGTTGTTCATCTCTGCAAATCTGATTGGAGGCGAAATCTTAATGTAGTTTTGATTTGCATTTTTCTGATTACTAGTAATTTAGAACACTTTCTCATGTGTCCACTGACTTGCTTAATTTCCTCCATCTAATTTTCTGTTTAGTTCTCTGACCCATTTCTTGATTGGATTATTTGTGTTTTTGATATAAAGTTTTTTGAGTTCTTCATAAATTTGGATATTAGTCCCCTGTTGGAGGAATCACAGGTCAAGATTATCTCCCATTGTGTAGCTTCTTTTTTTGACAATTTTGACCAATTCCTTGTCTGAACAAAAGGTTTTTAGTTTAATGGTATTACGTCCATTAACTCTTGATTTAAATTAGTTTGCTTTGAGCGAAAGTCATTGCCTAAACACCATATGTTGGAGCGTTGCTTCCAATTTTTCTTCTAGCAGTTGTATTGTAGCTGGTTTAATTCCTAGTTCTTTTATCCATTTTGATTTGGTTTTTGTTCAAGATGAGAGATAAGGATCTAATTTCAGCTCTCCGCAAGTGGCTGTCTAGTTTGTCCAGCGCCATTTGTGGAATGGACTGTCATTTCTCCATGTTGTATTTTGACTGCCCTTTGTCAAATATTAGATGCTTAAATATTAGTGGGTTTCTTTCAGAGTTTTCTATTCTATTCCGTTGTTCTTTATTGATATTTTGATACCAGTACCATTTTTGTTACTACAGCTCTATAATATAATTTGATGCTACTGTATTCTTAAATCAAGAAAATATATGCCACTCACAAAGAAAAACAAATAGAAGGTATTTTCAAAAGTTAAAATTATCCAAGCATATTTCTGACTTCTAAAAAACATTAAAATATGAAGGAAATATATTTATTTAAATGTCAACAAAATATTTAAGAAAATATACATAACAAGAAAAGAGGACAAGGGAAGAGATCAATTTAAACAGTTTTTAAAGAATCAATTGAAAATTATTCTATTCAACTAAAAAATCTTCTGTAATGAGTTCTTAGAAAAATAGATATGAAAATTATGCTTAACAGAGGATATTTTTAAAAATTGTTCATAATTGTGCTCTTCCTCAAGGTAATCTTGACACTACTCTGACCCAAAAGTGGATCTACATCACTTCCTCTTGTATCTGGATGGGGTCATGACTTATTTAGATATAATAGAAAGTTTCAGAAGTGATGCCATGGAGTACCCCTGGACAAGAGAAGCAATGTGGCATCCTCTGTCATCACTGAGACACTCAGTCCTGGACTTCTTACTCCCTGTGTCAGAAATCTGACCACCCTGAAGGCAATGCACAGAGAAAGCAAGCCACGTGCAGTTACCCCAGGTAAGTGCTGCATTTGGCAATCCCAGTATTCCAACTGCTTTAAAGATACATTTAGAACATTGAACAAAACATTGTTCTAAGGCATTTATCCATGCTTATAAAATAAGTTTAGTTTCATCTTCCCATGGTTTAAGATATATTATTATATTTATCCTATACTTCCAAATATGGATTTATTTATAGTATATTTTCTTAATTTATGGTAAATATTCATTGAATGAATAAATGAGTAAATAAATTAATAAATTGTATTAAATAGTAAAATAGTTATTTAAAATTACGCTGTTAGTAAGCACACAGTAACAAACAAGAGTGTAGAATATTACATACTATGTGCTAGCACAATATATATATATATATATATATATATATATTTAGTATATATATATACTAAATACATTAGTTCATTTAGTGTCATAATGTCTATGCAACTTCGTCAAGACTAAATTTTCTGGATACTAAAATTTCATTATTGTCAAAATACTACAGTATATAAGAATGGACACAGCCTTAAAATTCAGCTTATTTTCTATAGCTGAAATTCAGTAGAGAAATTTTATTTCCATTATTTTCTCAAATTAAAATGTTCAAAAATGAAAAAAACACAATAGCAGTATCTTTTGTACTTCTTTGAACTATTTGTTTTATTTTTTCAACAATTTATGCTACATGATGGTGTGGATCTCTTAAAATATGCTATAAAGCTCTAGTAACCAAAACAGCGTGGTACTGGTATCAAAATAGACGTTAGGAGCTGGGATGGTGCTCAGGGGTTGGAATAATTTCCTGGCATGCATAGGGGCCCTGGTTTGAGTCCCAGCACCACATACACAACTCAATGTCTAGGAAAAAAGGGCTGATGGAAAAATAAATAAATTGATCCTCTCTTTCTCTCTCTCTATCTTTCTCATTCTCTGCCTCTGTTTTAAAAAAAGGTAAATAAAAGTAAAACTTAAAAATATGTGTGAAAGCCAATTCAATAGAATAGAAGACAATGAGACAAACCCACAAATCTTTAACCATCTGATATTCAACACGAGGGACAAAAATATGTCTTGGAGGAAAGAAAAAACAGCCTGTTTAACAAATGGTGTGGGAAAAACTGGACAGTCATGTGCAGAAAGCTGAAATTAGATTCCTATATATCGCCCTGTACAAAAAATCAAATGAAAACGGATGAAAGATTTAGGAATTAAACCAGCAACAATACAACCGTTAGAAGAAAAAATAGGATCAACTCTCAACCGTATCAGTGTAGGCATTGACTTCCTTAACAAGACACCCATGGTGAAAGAATTAAATCAAGAATCAATGAGTGGGATGCCATTAAACTAAAAAGCCTCTGCAGAGCTAAGGGACTAGATGAAAGCATCAAGAAAGAACCTATGCCTGGGAGAAAATCACAGCCTGCGACACCTCCAACAGGGGCCAATATCCACAGTACACAAAGAATTCAAAAATTTCATACAAAAATCATAAACAATCAAATCAATAAATGGGCCATGGAACTAAACAGAAATTTCTCAACAGAGGAAATCCAAAAAGCCAATAAATATATGAAAAAAATGTTCTTCATCACTAGGAATAAGAGAAATGCAAATTAAAACAATATTAAGATTTTACTTCACTACAATCTGAACAACAAAGATAAAGAATACAAAAAATAACATGCTGGAGGGGTTGTGGGGAGAAAGGAACACTATCACACTGTTGGTGGGACTGCAGACTGTTACAGCCATCTGGAAAGCAGTGTGAAGATTCCTCAAAAAATGAAGGATGGAACCACCATATGACCCAGCTATCCCACCTTTGGGTATTTTCTCAAAAGAGCTGTTTTCTCAAAACAGCTACAACAATGTTTAAAGCAGCTCAGTTTTCAATAGCTAAAGTATGGAATCGACAGAGCTGTCCCTCACTGGATGAATGGATCCAAAAAGTGTGACACACACACACACAAAAATGGACTTCTGCTGTGCCATTAGAGCAATATCACAGCTTTTACAGGTAAATAGATGGAAACGGAAATAATCATGCTGAGTGAGAAAAAGCAAACCCCAAGACTTAAAGGTCGAATGCTTTCTCTCATTTGCATAAGCTAATATAAAACCAAGGATAACATGAAAATTAGACAAGTTCATTTACTAGACTCACCAAATTTCAAGTATCACATAATCTGGGGAAAATATAGCTATGAAGGCCAGGGATGGGGAAGGGAGAGTGTTGGGAGAGGAGAGAGAGAGCAAAGAGAGGCAGGGCAAAGGAGGGTTATCAATTCTGTGTTGTGTACACTTGATTCCCCAGATAAGCCAGATGTTAGTCATGGAGCATTTCAATCTTAAAAATTCAAAAATTAATGTACATGGACAGGAACATTTATATACATAATAGGGAGCATCACATTGGAGACAAGGGAGTGGGAAGAGGGTGAAGAGGGGAGAAGCTGGATAAGGATCGGGCTCAAGTTACTTTGTCTTTGTGTATGCATATATGAATATGTAGCAAGGAATCCCTCCAATACATAAGACTATGCTGAACTTATATAAAAAAAGAACTATCATATCTGGAATTTGTTGAGCTTCTTGGATATATAGAATGATATTTTTGTCTTATAAATTATCAGAAGTTTCAAGTTTTTATTTCTAAAATTTTCCTTTTGCTTCTTTCTATCCCTGGTCTTCCTGTGAATTCCATTATGCAAATGTTGGCACCCTGATTGGTTTCCCACAAATCTATGAGAATTTTTTTTCTTTTTTTTTCAGACTACATACTTTTACATTAGTCTTCAGACTATATATTTTTACATTAGTCTTCAGACTATGTACTTTTTTTTTTTGGAAGAGGGGAGTGCAGGAGTTTGAACCCAGGGGTGTCTAACCATTTAGCCACATCCCTAACATCTTTTATTTTTTATTTTGCGATAGGTTCCCACTAAATTGCTCAGGCACTCACTAAGTTGCTGAGTCTGGCTTTGAACTTGTGATCCTCATGCTTCAGTTTCCGGAGCTGCTGGGATTGCAGGCATGTGCCACAGCACCCAGCCAGATTGTATACATTGAATGGACTTATTTTTGAATTTTCAATTCTTCTTTCTGCCTGCTTAACTCTGCTATTGAACCTCTCTGATGAATTTTTACTTCAGATAGTATACCTCTCAACCCCAGAGTTTCTATTTGTTATATATGTTCTAAATTGTTATGGATATGTTTATTCCCTTCGCTTTCCTGAATACACACATAAGACAGATTTTTCTAGAAAGTCCATCATTTGGGCTTCTTCTCAGGCTGTTTCTAATGACACATATCCTTCGTTTGGGGGCCATTTCTTAGTAGTTTTCTCTGTTTTATGGAGGATGAAGTTTTTAGACTTCCTTATTCTACCATTTTCACTGGCATCATCTAACACTGAAGTATTTTTGTCATCTGATGGAAAATTTCATCCAGTAAATTCAAAGCATGTCATGTTTAATTCACATGCTGTGAAAATGGTCAACGTAGATTTAAAAAGGGTAAACTAAATCACATTCTGAAAACCATGCATTTCCCACAGGTGTTACGTAAGTGTCATTACTAAGAGCCTATACTTTTAAATTCATAAGTGTGTTTTCATAAAGCCAGGAATGAGTGCACATTCATTTCCGGCAATCATGGTCTGGCTATTATCAGGTAAACACAACTCAGCTTACCTGACGCACATTTGTATGTTTGTGCTTCATGTATTGTTCAAATCATAAATAAATAATGTACAAATTTCTGTTCGCTTCTATATTGTCCGCACGGTATTATTCTATTCATCCTTTAGTGAGATTTTCTAGCTGAATTTTCGTAGTCCTCCTTTAATCAATTTTTAAAGACTTGCTCAGAAAATAATATTATCCTAAGCCCCTTTTGAGAACTAAAATTGCTTCTTTTCAAGATGACTTGGTCACATAGATAGTGACCAAGTCATTTTTATTTACAATATGGATTGTAAATATCTGACATGAAAGAGGGAATATGAGGAAGAAGACCTGTAACCTATGTAAAGACCATTTAAAAATTACTGTACACTTCACTCAGGCCCCAAACTACATGTCTCACCTTGATGTACTCACACTTAATTTTTTCTACGATGTCAGATGTGCCAGTCTGACAGAGCCACTGGACCTGGCACTGCCCTGACCCACCACTCTAACATTACTCATCCCCATTATGCCAGAAAGATGTCTCGGGATTAGAAAGGCACAGAATCTTGTTCTGGGACAATCGAGGCAGGTTTTATAAAGATTCATTTGGAACAATCAGGGTAACTTGCCTTGCAACATGCATTTGAATTCCTGGTATTTATTTGGTGGTCGATACTGTCTATCGATTATAAATAGGAAGAAATTAAGATGAGAGAGAGAGAGAATTAATTTCATTTAATTTTTCATGTGACTTTCATTGCTCTGACACTTCGTTGGGTACTGGGGATCAAATCCGCATCCTTGCACATGCCAGGCAAGGGCCATAACTCTTTAGTAACTGCTCCAGCCCCATCTATGGGATTCTTACAGATAAGTAATGTTTACTTTGCTTTCTTATGTGGTTATCATTTGTCAGAGTTTGAATTAACAACCATAAGAAACTTTACTTTGTAAGTCCATTTCTTCTAGTCCTTCAGATGATAATTAGTTCACACATGCAAGAAATATTTATTCAATATCAACTATCTGCCAGATCTTGTTGTAGATGCTGTATAAATAAGCTAATCCTGGGAGGTGTTGGTCCTGTCGTCACATATCTACCATTCAAGAGGGAGAAAGACAATAAACAAGTAAGCAAAAAATAAAACAAACAAATACATGCAGAAATCTGAAAGTACATGGAAGAAAAAAAATAGTAGGATAAAAGAGGAGGGAGTTGCAACCTTACTTCAGGAAAGACCTCTCTGAGAATAAAGACTTGAGTAGAGACTTCATTTGTGTGAAAGCTAGAGCCATGTAAAAATCAGAGGTGAACTTGTTCTGCGTCATATCTCCAAATTCAAAGGAGATTATTTGATTAAGTGGCATATATGTGCCATGTAGAATGTTTTGGCTGTAGATGGAGCATCCAACCAGACCATCTTTGGAAAGTCAAGACATTTGTTATGTCCCAAACAAATAGTTCAGCATAGAATGGTACCAGAATTGTTGTATTCCCCAGTGATATCATCATGGGCTGAAGACCTCAGCAACTTTATGTTCTATCATTCTGGGACTGACAGTTCTCTTTTTTTGGGACACCAGCTTCGCAGCAACATGTTCAGGCAATACAGAGAGTCACAAAAGATGGAACAAAGATTAAAGGCATTCTTTCCCATGTTTTCCATTTCATCAGCAAAGGAAAGACTTTTCTGGCTTCCAAAGGTCCACTTCCTCTGAGATCCTACAAGCCAGGACTGGAACTTCTTATTTTTCGTTAAATGAGGAAGACAAGTCTGTCACTATTAGTGCCCTTTTAGAAGGAAATGACTCTATGTAAGTCCTGAGATGTTTGTGAGAGTATGCATGTATATGCATGTAGGCTGGATCACTGTTGGGTAGCCAGCAAAAAGGTCGGTCACAAGAAAATCTAGGCATTCAATTATACAAATAGGGGAAACCTTAGAATCCATTTTTATTCCACCTTAGAAATCCAACAGTCCTCACTGTATAGTGCAGAAACTAAGAATAAATGTCTTGTTCAGGATGGTTAAAGGCATCCAGCAAGATTAAACTTCTGCTGAAACCTGTTGCTTCTCAGAGTCAAAAACAGCAAGTCTATACTTAGTACCAAATTCCCCAAAGGGCAAGACTATGCTAATTTACATTATTCCATTATTATAACCCCCATGACTTTTTGAGTTCACAGCAAGAATTTGTAAATCTGATACTATTTACTAAATAAAATCTTAAGGCTAAAAAAATATATGTATTGTTTTTCCACTTCCAATGGTATTTTTACAACAGAGAGTATTAAATATATAATTGTTGTTTAAATAATTTTAAAATCAAAGCCTTGTGTAGGTTCACAGTAGAATTTTGGTACCTCAAAAATCAAGGGGAAGTATAAAATTTTAAATAGTGACTACAAAATTTTATTTTATTTATAAGCTATCCATATAAAAATGGAAATTTATACATTTATAACAATATTCATGTTTCAAATATTTGAAAGTCTGGAATCATTGATCTAGCAATCCTCACATGGGAAAATGTTGATGGAAAAGCACATGATTAAGGAGCCATTAGGCAATCACTGTAGCGCAGAATGAGTGGTACAATAATAAGATTTGCAGAAGCATCTGATGCTGTCTGTCCTCTCGAAACTCATTGCTGGTGGAGTATTTCTTGTATGAGGAAGAATATATTACTTTCTGGTAATCAGGTGTAAGCAATAAGCTTTTAATGAATCATTTTCAAACACAGAGTAAAGATAAGACCTGAACATTTCAGGAGAGAGTTTTAGGTAAGTGTTTAATCTATTTTTAATGTGGATCACAATTGTAATGCATTGTTGGCCTTTTAAACTAGTTTATTCTCCTTACAAAAGCCTTTTATTCCTCCTGTAATTACTATTAGCAAAGCCTAAAGACATAAAAAAATAAACTGTTTTAGACTAATCTCATTTGGGTCCCTGGCTTAACTGAATGAGCAGAAAAGAATGGGCAAATGTATCCCCATTGCTTCATTTCATCATTTCAATGTGTATTATTTCTTTAGCCATGCCTTTGTCATCCATATCCATACAAATGTACTAGGCTATTTTGTTCTGGGATGTAGAGATTAAGGAGAATGAAAGCAAAATCACACAGTAAAACAGTGCATGCTTTCAACTCGCTGATCAACCCGTAAATAGTGTGATGGAAGAAGGGAGCCCTGCATTCAGTGTGGTAGCAAAAGACAGGAAGCTTTCTCAGGTGGAAATTAAAGGAAGCTTCCTGGGGAAAATGATATCTGAACATAAGTAAAGTTTAGGCAAGAGCAAGATAAGGGAGAAGTAGGGAAATGTTCTACAAAGACAGCAGATATGCAGGAGAACTTGGCACATGTGGCCAAGCAGCGCCATTAGCCAGCAATCCTAATTCTCCTCCTCCTCCCTTTTCCAAATGTTTTTGGCAGCATAGCAGTAAGTAAGCTTCAAAACAGAATATAGTGAAATCAGGAAAAGGCTTATTCAAAATATTCTGCCTCTCAGATATGTTTCACTGCTGATGAGTTTTATAGTTCCAGTAAAAACAGAAAGTTAGGATGTCAAAGTTGGGTCGTCCAGCGTAGGATGCATAATAAAGGGATGAAGACATTATGACAGTGCATGAACCCTGAACAATCAAAAATATATATAGCTATATTTAATACAATAATATATTTTGTCACAAAATATAATGTCAAGAAAAGATGTATACAGTTACACACGTATATGTATTTGCATTCATGATGTGCATAAATTCTGCCTCATTCTATGAGTTAAGTAAGACACTTAGCACAATTCCTGGAACTTGTAAACACTATATAAGTATTTCCTCTGACTATTACTTGGGCCAGATTCTGGGTTTTACACAAAATAACACATTTGACCCTCACAATTATCATATAAAGTAGATTCTGTGATTGCTCTGTGTTTGGAAATGATGAAACTGATGTGTAGAGAAATTAAGTAATTTCCCTAATGTCACAAGCAGGCTCCTGATGGAGACAGAATGTCAACCCAGGTACTCAGTTTCCACGTTCAGAGTTCTTAACCTCTGAACTATTATGGGAGGTTGCAGCAAACAATGGAAATGCTAAAAAAGAGTTTATCCTCATTGTTTTATTTTTTCCAGCATTCTCATCTTTTTTTCTGGGTCACAACAGGCTAGTTTCCTCTGACAGCTGCAACTCTCAGACTTCACTGGCCTGACAACCTAGATGTCTTTCAGGGTCTCATCCATCATGGATCCAGGAGGAGGGTAGACAGGAGTCCAGTGGGTATTGATGTGCTATTATATCATCGTGGGTTCACTGTTCCCAGCAGGGAATGTGGGAGATTCAACCAATGGACGTGGTACAGGAAAAAGGTTTCCAAATCGCATGCTTTCATTAGTGTCAGGAGACTGGACTTTTATACAACTAGTTTAAAATGAATTTCTTAAGAATTTTTCATATTTGCTCTGATATGGAAACCAAGGGACCTCTGTAAGGCACATATTATCATTCTGTTTTCAGAAAGGAGGAAACTGAGGCCAACTGGGAGTAACATGCCTAAATTCACATATAATTGCAACAAGGGATGGGATTTAAAGTTTTTTGTGTCATGGTCTTGTTTTCTGCTACCTGGGGTTCCCCTACAGTGAAAGCAGTCCTGCACTGTCTGCTACGATGGGCATAGGACTGCACACTATGTGATTCCTATTCTCACTGAAGTACAGAGAAGAGAAACAGTAGAACCATGAAAATGCAAGCAACTATATCAAAGCCACCTAGCAGTTAAGAACTACCAACATAATATGAGGTAAAGATAAAGACTTGGGAAGATTACAGTGCTGCTCAGGGTCTATTCTCTAGCTGCAAAATACTCTGGTTGAACTAATAGCCAAAGAATCCAATCAGCAGAATTCCATCTTCAAAGATTAGAAATTGTATTCACCAACACTCATCCATCCAACTCTAGGTTTCTCAAAGTGTGAAACCAAAACCAGAAGCAAGCCTGGCAATGTGAAAACCTTATAAATGGAATGCATAGGCCCCAACCCAGACCAGATAAATTAGAACCCCTGAAGTGAGATTTGGGGATAGGTGCTTAACAAGTTTTCCCGGGGCAGCTGATGTATGCTCAAATTTGAGTAGAGATCAAGTTGAAAACAAACTTTGTAAAGTGCTGGATACTAAGTAGTTTAGTTTTTGGAAACCATATGGTCTCCGTGGCAATGACTCAATTCTGCTGTGCTTGTGTGAAAGCAACAAAGTTGGAATGTAAGTGAATGATCATGGCAGTTCTAATAAAGCTTTCTTCAGAAATAATGATTAATAATAGCACCATTATTATTATAATTATTTAATTAATATTTCAAATCATTTCTGTGCATCACCAAATACCACTTTTCTTGTTTTCAATTATGAAAAAAAATGTAAGTGTACTTAACTTTTATTTTGTACCAAAACAAGTGGCAAGTTGGATTTGGTTTGTGGTTTGCCAGCTCCCATTATAAAGTCTAGAAACAGCATGAATGCTTATTCCAGAGGATTTTGCTTCTGAATATATCAGTTGCCACTGAGCCTTCAGAACCTGGTGCATGTCAAGCCTCAGTTACATTTCCCAGTTAAAATACTTTTCTGAGTTTATAGTATTTTCTCATCAGACCACATGAAATAGCTGGCATAATAGGTGCTTAATACAGGTGACTCCTCCTCTCCAGTATTTTCATAATCCTTTCTGTGTCAAGTAAAATTCTTGATCTTATTTCTAGAAAAGTTGCATCTGAAGCTGGGCACGGATATGCTGATGGCTGAGGCAGGGGGATCATTTGAGCCCAGCACTTTACTGTCAGTCTGGGTAACATAGGGAAAACCTGTCTCTAATAAATTCAATAACCTCAGGAAAATAGGAAGGGAAACTAGTAACTAGAAAAAGGGGATTGGGGGAGCGAGAGAGGAGGGAAAGGAGAAGTGTGGGAGAATGAAATAGAGCAATTTATACCATAGGCATATACAAATATATCACAATGAATGCCATGATTCTGCATAATTTTAATGCACCAATAAAAATTTTAAATTAAAATAAATAAAATAAAAATAAAATTTTCTCATATTGAATTCCATTCTATCAGTACACCAGTTACTCTTAGGACATTTCTCCCTAATGAAGACTCTTATACATGAATCCCTTGCAGATGCAGTGCCCTGTCTTCCCACAGACCGCTGCTGTCTGACCCAAACCTTCCAGGCCTGCATATCCTTATGACACACAGCTCCTGGATTGCAGCCTCCTTAGTGGAGACAAAGACAATAACAGACGGTTCAATTAAGAAACATCAGGAAAAAAGGTCCTTTTCTCCTTCCCTTCAATTCCAAATAGGAACTAAGCAAAATAACTGTGGATAATTTTTCACACATGTAATAAAGTGCAGGGTGTGCTGGTTACTCCTGCTGAAGGTTAAGATTGGAACTCTGCGGGACCTGCAGAAAGGCCCACCCTCTGCATTCTGTGGCCACTAACCTTTCAAAGGAAATTTCCCAGTCAGTTGCTAATCATGACAGGTCTACCTTTGACAAAATTGTGAACATGGCTTGTATCTTTCTATATCCCCTTCCACACTTTGTTAGCCCTTTCCAGCAACTTTGGTTTCATCCAGATCTAGCAAAAAATGAGTGCTTTGAAAACGATGTGCTATTTCATTTTAAGGCCTAACATACATCTAAATTATCAGACCTTTTTCCATGGGAAGTTTTGTACCTGATGTTCAGTTCTAAGAGCAGAAGTTGATACCAAATGCCACATATTTGGTATATGACCTTAAAGAGTTAACATAATGATCTGGCATTTTCCTCATTTTTTAAAATAATGGACTAAGGTTCAGAGGGGTGAAGTTAAATGGTACTAGAAAGTGTCATATGAATTGTTCTCAAAAAACTCATCCATCCACAGTTTCAGAGACAGTTCCCAGGGCTCTCCAAGTACCCTGAGAACAATGGCTAATTCCACATTTTATGAGGGCGGGTTGCATGCTGGAGATCAGACACACAGGAGTGAGTATTTCACACAAATGCTGATAATCAGGGTTTATTTTAATTCAATTTTATTTTATTTACTTTTTAAATTTATCTATCTGTAGAATTGGTTCTTTCTGGTTGACTGCACAAAGAGCTTGTTCTTTCTTGCAAAAACCCAGTGCCATAATATTGCTTCTATGTACGTAAATTGGAGAACCCTTGTTTGAAACCATTTGCATATTTCTAGTCAACTGAGGACCACGAACTGAATCCCCAGTGCCTCCGAATCACCATTCTACTCTCAAAACAAAATAGTTTGAAATTAGAGAATTTTTCCTTTAGTTGAGCCAAAGTCTTCTTCCATTTTGCTTCATTTTTATTTCCTACACGTTGACCTCCAAAACAACAAAACTATCTCCCCATATTCTGCCTTGGGTATGGGTGAGCAGACAGCTGTTTAGTGTGTTAAATATTCATGACTCTTCCAACTCTCAAATTAAAACATTGATTATAAGACCTCTGAGAATTCTGTCATCCAGAGCAGAAAACCAGTATGTTAACATTTCTTTGAATTAACAAGAGCACAGCATTATTGTGTATGGAGCAGCACTGAAAACAGCCGTGGGGATGAGCTCTAGGATTAACATCATTAACATTAATTTTCAAGAGAACAGAAATGCCATAAATTGATATTTACCTCCACCATTGGCAACCGTGAATTCCAAAGCCAAATACCTTCATCTGCCAAAATGTTTCCTTTCACTTCATTCTCTAATGACATTATTCATTTATTTACTTTTAAAAGGAGAAAGGGACAGTGAGAGAGAGAGGGAGAGAGAAAGAGAGAAAGAGAGAAGTCAATTTTATTTAGTTTTTCATGTGGCTTTCATTGCTCCTACACTTTGTTGTGCACATGGTGCTGGGGTCGAACCTGGGTCCTCATGCATGCCAGGCAAGCACAGTAACCACTGAACCACTTTTGGCATTACCCCTGGATATCAAAGTATATATACATTTATTACTGTTGGTTTGATAATGTTTCCCCCTCAATTGTATCTCTATATACTTCTAATAAAAAAGTAAAGACATTATTTAAAATTGTACAGGAAGAATATCTAAAACTATATCTGACATTGAATGTATTCTTATTTTTTCCCGAATCCTAAAACATCTGATTTCCTAAAGTTATGGATCTGATTCCCAATAGGGCCCATTTTCTTTTTCTTCAATTTTCAATTAAGATACCATGACTTGTGACTGAAGACTCCTTTCACTTCCTGAACCAAGAATGTATCAGAGTGTGGCAATTAAAAACAATAAAAATAGAATTTCTTTATGCTCAAATAATCTCATTTCTTGGTATGTATCCAAAACAATTGAAAACAGAATCTCAAAGACATATTTATTTACCCATGTTCTTAGCAGAATTATTAATAGTAATCAAAAGGTAGAAGCAAAGATCCCATACACAGATGAATGAATTAACAAGTGTTGTATATACACACACTGGGGTATTATTCTTGAAGAGTGGCATATATTATGCATCAAGGAAACTTGAGGTCAGTATAACAAGTGAATAAACCAGCCACAAAAGGATACATATGAAATGATTTCATTCCTGTGATGTAAGTAGTGTCATCAAAGTCACAGAGACAGAAAACAGAATGTCATGGCCAGACTCTGGGGAAGAGGGTTGCTGTTTTGAATGCCCCCACCAAAACCCATGCTTAAATGTAAATCCTGTGGAAGGTATTAAGCAGATGGATAAAAATAGAGAATGACATTTGGAGGTGAGACAAATGGAAGGAAATTAAGGTTAAACATGGCCATAAAAGTGGAATCTTAATGCAAATGTACTATGACTGTGTCATCTTGGAACCTGCAGGAAGTACCCATCAGCAAGAGGGAACATGCTAGATAAAGCCACTTAACCTTGAATTTGTCAGCCTTCAGAACTAGGAACTGAAAGAAACTCATTTCCTTTTAAATTAACCAATTTCTTATATTTTGTCCAGAAATATAAACTGGACTACAACAAGGGGGAAATGTGGCACAGAGGTTCAGCTTTGCAAGATGAAAAGAGTTCTGGAGATATATGGTGGTGATAAATGAAAACAATGTGAATGTCTTTAATACCATTGAACTCTACACTTAAAAATGTTTAAGATGGTAAATTTTGTGTTACATACCTATATTAGCCAGCTTTTTTGATACTGTGACCAAAAGACCTCACAATAATAATTTTAGAGAAGTTTATTTGGGAGCTCACATTTTCAAAGGTCTCAGTCCATAGAATGTCGGCTCCATTCCTTTGGGCTCCAGGTGAGGCAGAACATCATGGCAGAAGAGATTGTTGGAGGAAAGTTTCTCAGTGCGTTGCAATCAGGAGCAAGAGCTCCACTCAACAGACACAGAGTAAGTACCCCAAAGATAGGCTATCAAGGACCCACCTGCTCCAGCCACACTCTACCTGCCTTCAGTCACCACCCAGTTAATCCCTATCAAGGGATTAATTCACTGATTGGGTGAAGGATTTCATAACATAGTCATCTTAACAATAACTAAGCCTTCATATGCTGCCTGATGCGTGAGCTTTTAGGGGACCCCTGACATTCAAGCCATAACAGTGCTCATTTCAAAAATTAGTCAAAAACATTTTTTAAAGAGAGAGAGAGTGAGAGAGAATGAGCGAATCAGTTTTATTTAGTTTTACGTGTAGTGTTCTTTGCTCTGACACTTCATCATACATAGTGCTGTGGTTTGAACCCACACCTTCACACATGCTAGGCAAGTGCTTGTAACCCTGAGTCACCCTTCCAGCCACCAAAGACATTTATTTTAATAGAAGGAATTTTTTTTAAAATTATTTGTAAGTGTAGGTTCCACTTGAAGTACCACACTGATGCCTTCCTCTGCAGTAGCAAGGCTGCCCACACCCTCTGCCTCTCCAGTGCCTCTGCTTTGAATCCTCCTTTCCATTTCTCCAGTCTAATGACTCTCGTCTTTCACAATGTCTCCATAGTGACTTTGGGAAAATGGTTAAAGTGCTTATAGACCAGGTTTAAAATCTAACAAGAAATGTTATCTCATTAATTCATTGCCATGCGATAATTTTGAAGAAAGTAACACTACCTTTATTTAATTAATTCTTCATTTATTGTTGTATTCATGTTTTTCCCCCTTCAAAATTTCAATCTGCAAATTTATTTAAAGTACACAGTTTAGATATTTGAAAACTAGAAGCAAAACTCTCTAGACTTGAATTTATGAACAGAAAAATCCTAGCATTTTATAGAGAAAAATATTAATTAAATATTCATATCCTTGTGTTTTTTTTTGTTAAAAATGTACCTTTAATTTCCAGGTATATTTTTATGTATTTAAGCATTAGATATTATCACAAGGAGAATTCTGTAAAGAATAGTAAATACAACCAACCACTACTTTGCCCCCAAGATTTAAGATGATATTTGTTTTAATTTGTAGTATTATTATATCTAATATCTCCCAATAAAACACTAAATATAAATTGCTTCCCAATTTGCTAGATCTACATAAAGGTTGAAGTCAGTAAATGAAAACAATCTCTTCCTCTCTAAATAGCAAACGATGCAATTAAATAAAATTAACAAACCAGTATGCAAATTGTAAAATTAAATATGTATCTTGATAAGATTTAAATAATGTTTAGTGTAATATATTCACTTTGTAATGTATTTACTTTGTTTATTGTTTCCTGTCTGTTTCTTATAAATATTTCATTGCTTTGTTAGTTAATTGCAGTATGCTTGCTTAGTGATTTCTAAACACATGCATTAATTAATTCTCTGTTAGCAGAAACAGTGTGCCTATTATTAAAGATTGCTGAGGCACTCTCTTCTGTGCTGTAGTGGGTATGTTGTGGGAAAAAAATCTCTGGGATTAAAGAAGAAATAGTTTACCTAATTCATATGAGATTTACCTTTAGAATGTCAAGTCTTGCTAAGTTCTCGGCACTGTTGATGATGCTCTTGAAAGGTATATTTCTGCACTTGAAAGGGTGGGTAAATTTTTTTAAAAGGGATGATACCTTTAGATTTGTTGGTCAAAACAACTTTGCCATGACTCCCTAAATTTTACCACTATGTTATGAAAACATCCAAGGATATCATATTGTATGTGTGGCTTGTTCCAATGAATCTTCATTTTTTAAAAATGAAATTGATATTTCATGGAATTTTAGTGCATCATAAAATTTTATTCTTTTAATTTTCTTCAAACATTTAGAACAATTAATCAGACAAAAATGAACTCAATTTGATGATGGTGACTAGAGTGATGTTAACAATGGCAAGAGATTTTTATTAGGGTGAAATGAGGACTTCGTTAAGCACCTCTTTATGTGTATAGGTAGTGATTTTTTTTCACCAGGTATTGAATCCATCTATGGGTGCTGTTTTAGCCAGCTTTCCTTTGCTTTGATGAACGGATCTGACGATAACAATCTTAGAAGCAAAAAGTTAATTTTAGGGCTCGCAGTCTCAGAGGTCTCAGTCCATAGGAGGTCAGCTGCAGTCCTCAGGGGTTAGAGGTGAGACTGTAGATCATGGAAGGCCTGGCTCCAGGGAGTAGGGAGCTCAAGGCTTCACATCAGGAAGCATAGCAGAAAGAGAAGCTCCAGGCCAGATCCAGAATATATAACCTAGAGTCATGCCTCCAATGACTCATCTGCTCCAGTCACAACCAACCAAACCACAGTTGACGGCTAATTCCTATGAGGGGATTGGATCAAAGATCCTACAACCTAACCATTTCCCCTCAGCCTTCACATTGTCACACAGGAGGTTTTGGGAGAAACCTCACATTTAAACCATAACAGGTTTAGCTCTTTGGCCCATTTATCAATTGGGCTGTTGGTGATTTTGTAGCTGACATTTTTGAGTATTTTATAGATTCTGGATATGAGACCCTTGTCTGAGGAATCATAGTCCATGATACTCTCCATTTCTGTAGGAAACCTCTTGATTCTTTTGATTGTTTCCTTGGCAGTACAAAAGCTTTTTAGCTTTATGAAATCC
>PVKS010036990.1:0-18951 GCA_004027875.1 Aplodontia rufa
AATCCAGATAAGATGTAATGCTTTATAATCTAATATCTTTTTTTAGAGTTATAAAGGGAAAGGGAAGGGAGGGATAAGGGAGGGTAATTGGGGAGGGCACTCCTGGAGATAATTGCAATATCCAGAATATTTACACATTTTATACACATTTTATATTATTTTGTTAAAATCGTGTAAGGTTGTTTAAAAATAAAAAAATAAAAAAAAAGAACAACAAAGGCCTTTGAAATAAGATGCATTTGAACATCAACATTGTCATATTCCACCAGCACTAAGTTACATATTTGGGAGATAGTTTTAAAATGTAATGCTAGTTGATCTTTTAACCAAATATACGACCAGAGATAACACAGAAAAAAAAAAAGAATATTACATTAAAGCTTATAGGCAGACTAACAGGGAGATAAACTTTCCAGGACATTGAAAAGATGGGAACAGAGAATGTCTCAGGACACTTTTGTACTTGCTCTGCTTTATGCTTTCCATGGGACCTTGATGATGCCAAGCTCAGCTCAAGAATAACTTTTCTATCCATCCTCAAGCTTGCCTATAATATTCCAGGATGTCTCCAAACATTTGCTTCTAAGGTTATACATTATTTGTGTAAATGTCTCCCCTCAGGTACTGTGGCATAATTTAAAAACTAATTTCTCACCAGGCACAGTGGCACACACCTGGAATCCCAGTGACTTGAGAGGCTGAAGCAGTACGATCTCAAGTTCAAGGCCAGCCTGGGCAAATTAATGAAACCCTGTCTCAAATTTAAAAAACTAAAAGGGATTGAGGTTGTAGCTCAGTGATAAAACACCACTGGGTTCAATCCCAGTACAGAAAGAACAAATGAACTTCTCGAATTAAAAATCATAAAATAAAAAACATTTAATTCATTTAATGACATTGGCAGCTTCCAAGAGATGCTGGGGCAATGGGTAGAAAAGTTGTCTACTGTCTCCAAGAAGATTTTCCATTCTTGCCTAAGTAAAGTAGGAGTTCAATCTACTCAGTGTGTATGTGCATGCGCACACACAGGTACACACACCCACATAAGGTTCCTTCCTACAGTTGCACTGGAATTGGCAACTGTCATTCAGAACATTATGTGGGTATTCTGAATGAAGTTTAACATTTGAACATATGGTTAAAATGAGGTGCAAGAGAGTAGGAGCCATGGAGGGAAATAAATGTATCACAAAACACATGACTATTATAATGAATTTAAGTTAAAGGGAAGGTTCTGTTCTGGATAATGAAGAACAACTAAACACATATATTTACACCTTCAAGGAGCCACAAGAACAGAGAAAAGAAAGAAAAATAATAAAATTACGGAAGCTGGAAAACAGACGGATAGATAGTAACTGACATAACAGGCTCAACTCTACTGAATTCTAAAGTCAGCAGTTAGGAAAGCCAAGAAATAATCCAGTTTGCATCTCAGACATTCCTTAGGGTTGAGGAATCTCTGGCAGCTATAAAAATGGTGGTTAGGGTAAGGTTAAAAACAGGAGGTTTCACTAAAAATCTTTGAAAAAGAAGTTGGGTTTTGAAATAACTTCTCCCTTAAAACAGTCAAGAGGCTAATCCTACCTAGCAAAATACTGAAGGTTTACTCATTGTGGGGAACAAAAAGGTTGTGTAGCTTGCCTGGGTGGCACCAAGTATAGCTGATGACAAACATACATAATGAATGTAAAGAGAATAAGGGAATTTTTACACATTAATTGTTGACACAGTCAGCTTTCATTCCCCACTCAGCTTCCCAAATGCTCACAAGAGAATTTAAAGGTCTGTTCTTGAGAATCTGTTCAGTTTAGAGGAGGAAAGAATATTGGTTATTTTCTAAAAAAATAGATCAGGTCAATAACATTATAGTGCCCCCCATAGCTGAAAAAACCCTAATCATGTACACAAAGCTGTATAATATATTCAGTCAAGGGTCATCAAATATGACAAATACGAAACAAAGTAAAAAAAATAACCACATTTTTTTAAAAAGCTGGGCATAGACTTTCCAAAGAAAAGTTTTTAAAAAGGAGTATTATATTCTCAAAGAAATAAGGTATTATATCCGTGAATCATGAACAAGATGGCATGGGAAAAGAACATTCAGAATACAAAATTAAAGAGCCATTGGAAATAAAATAAAAAATTCAATAGAAACTAAGAAAATATCTTACAAAAGAGAACAAAAATGGGAAAAAAGAAAAGGATCAAAGTCAGAGATCCAAATCTGAATAACCCATGTTCGTTTTGTAGAAAGAAACTTCAATATTTTAATTCATTCGATATTCTGATAAGGTCTTACGTTATACCAATTGTTCTTTTTTAAAAAGTCTTAGTTGTTTTCTTATTTCTAGTTTGGTTTTCTTAAAGTTGTGGAGAAAGAGGCAAATAGATCATTCAGATTTATGGGGAGTGGGGCTGGAGCAGTGGCTCAGCAGTTGTGGTGCTTAACTGGCACGTGTGAGGACCTGGTTTGAACCCCAGCACCCCGTACACAACTCAGTGTCAGAAAAAAAAAAGGCCAGATGAAAAAATAAATAACATTGATTCTCTCTTTCTCTATCTCTCTAAAAAAAAAATTATGGGGAAAAGCAAGTGATGTCCCGCTTTCCTGTTCCTATATTCTCCAAACACAAAGTGGGAAAAAAAACAGAAGGAATGACATTATCAACAAAATAATTCCAGAACCTTTCCCAAAATTGAAAAAACAGAATCTCTAGTTTGAAACTACTCATCACAAAGGAGAAAAACAGATTCACATGAAGGCAGAGTTTTAAATCACTTGGAACAAAGAAAAAAATTCTCTGAGAGAAAAAGGTGGCAAAAAACCCCAGCAAGAAAAAACAGCTTTATATAAAGGATCATGGACTACTGAGATATTTTATTTTCCCCAGTAATATTTTCAAAACAATGAAACAATGTAACCAAAAGGAAAAATAATTTCCAAACTAGAATTCTATATGCAATGAAATTATGAATTAAGTAAGAGGGCAAAATAAAAATTCATATAATCTAAAATTTTACCTCCTATGTCCTTTTGGAAAATGCTTGAAGGATGTGGTCACCAAAAGAGATAATAGACCAAGAAAAAAGAAGACAGAGGAAATAGGTGAATCAAGTCAAGAAGGTGGTGAGATAAAACAAAATAAAACCTAAGATGATGATGGAGAGAGTTTCTAGGATAGTGGTGTTCAATAGGTCTATGGAGCAAGCTGTCCATAAGTAAGCAGATCAGAAAGCATGAGAGAGATTTCTCCAAAAAAATTAAAGAATATCTAATGTGTTCAAATTAGATATTAGAGAGGGATGGGGAAGAACCTTGGGGGTGAAGTAGGCACACAGAAAACTAAACAAACAAAAGAAAGGAGAAAATTATTTATTCCAGGGGAAACAAAAAGTTATGCAGTAAAGAAAAAGCAGTCATAGTGAGTAGAGAGGGATAGCCCCCAAATACCTATGCATTCTATGTAATGTCAATTAAAATCGTGCTAGGTTATTTTGTAGAAGTGCAAAAGCTGATTCCAAAATTTATATGAAAATGTAAAGGATCTAAAAGAAGTAAGTGAAACTCTCCTGGTGTCAGAGTTCAGAAAAATAAGTTACCTAATATTTCATGATCACCTTTTATGCAGATTAAATTAATTCCTGGCATTTCAGCAGTTTTCTAATATATATGCAGTATGTGTTCTAATTTACACTTTAGTTTTGCAACAACAGGCCAGTCCAGCAGGTACTTTGCTGCAGTGCCTTTCTGCACTCAGCCAGCAGTCTCTAAGAACACTCATCCGCCATTCTAGGGCCCTCACTCTCACTAAGGATCCTAGGGATACAAATTTTCTCCAAATTCAACGTGTATACACTGCATCAAATTAAAGAATTTAATAGGAAGTGCAAGAGCAGACAGTATCAAATAGCAAACAGTAGCTAGAACACGAGTGGTAAACAGGGCAGCATCTCCTTCTTTTATTGCTGCCAAGATGGCTAAAATTAGTCAAATTCAATAAAAAGTGGAAGACATCAAAGATATTAGTCAGCAAATGAGGGTCTCAGAAAAATTAAAGGTAACACCATTAGGAGACTGGAACAGTGGCTTGGCAGTTGTGTTGCCTGCCTGACATGCCCAAGGACACGGGTTCAAACCCCAGTACCACGTACAGAACGAAGTGTCCGAGCAAGGAAAGCCACATGAAAAACTAAATAAAATTGATTCTCTTTCTCTCGATTTCATTGGTCCCTGTCTCTTTAAAAAAAAAAAGTAACACCATCAAATGCTGACCTCGAGAAAGAATTCCAAGGAATTCCAAATGCTAGTGTGATGATACAGGTTCCAGAGAAGGTTGTCATGGGAGGAAACCATAAGGACATTCCATTTTCAAGACCAGCAGATCCTCATCTAGTTCAGTCAACTACCTCTGGCACTACAACTACACCTCATGTTCTTGTGTTAAGTGAAAGATCACTAGATTTCTGGATTTAAAAAGATAACTCCTCAAAATGAAGAAATCCATGCAGTTGGTGAATTAAAAAGAGCTCTCTGTGAGTGAACATACTGTTCACAGAAATGTATAGTTAGAAATCATTCCACTGTGACACTATCATCACAACAGGACTCTCCAGATGTTACCTGAAGCTAGAGCTAATCTTTGTTCTGCACGTGGCATTTTGTCACTTCTCCAGTCTTCTACTCATAGGGCTTACAACCAGCTCTTCGACGTGCTAGATGAAAATCACCGACCTGTATTGGGTGTCGGGTCTCCTGCTACCTCTTCTAATGCTCATCATGACAATATCAGGAATGGCAATTCAAATATAGATACAGCAATTGAAGGAACTTCAGATGAGATGACTACTGTAGATGCAGCTTTATTAAGACGACAGATAATCAAACTGAATAGACGACTGCAACTTCTAGAAGAGGAGAACAAAGAACGTGCTAAAAAAGAAAGGGTCATGTATTCAATTACTATAGCATTCTGGCTGCTTAACAGCTGGCTTTGGTTTCGTCGTTAGTTAACCTCAGCTCTCACAAATAATGTCTTGACAACTAGAAATACAGAGATTGCAATCACTTTTTGTTTCTGTCTTTGTTTTTTGTTTTTTGGGTTTTTTTGTCTATGCTCTAGTAGGCTAATGCATTTCTTCCAGAAAATAGTAGGGAAGGACCAGTCAAGGTATATTGTTATTCAGCTGTATTAACTTCTAACCCTTTCTGTAGTAGTACTTAAAATTTTCCTTTTGCATGTTTTGTAAATAGGCTCTAGTCTTTTTTAAAACCAAATTGATGCATTTGTTTCTCTCTGATCAGCCTACTCAACTAATTCTCTAAATAGGAGAGAGGGTGCAGAGAGAGAACAGATTTAGAAAAATGTGAGAAATAATATTTTGTCCTGTTTTTCAAACAGCATTAGACTAAATTATTTTAATAGATGTTTTTGTATCCATATTGCAATATCAACACTTTTGAAGGCCTGATTGGTGTCAGATTTAAGAAAATCAAGTTACCCAATATTTCATGATCACACCACCTGAATTAACCTGTGCAGGTTGAATTAAAATAGTCCCTAACATTCAGTAGTTTATCTAGTGTGTTAATTGTAAGAACAATGTATATGTTTTTACTTTCACTTCAGCTTTGCAAATCGTTCCTATAATATACATATTTACTAATTCAATTGAATAATTTTAAAACCTACAGGATAAGGTATAAATGTGGTATATTTAACAAACTGTCAACCAAAACAAAAACATAATATTATGAAAGAGAATACGAAAGTTAAATGAATTAAGCTACAAATTTCAAGACTTATGATAAAGATCCAGCAGTCAAGACTACATGGTATTAGCTTGAATATGTATATATACCTATCCATAGAACATAATACAAAGCTTAGAAATAAACCTATGCATATATCGTTAATTGAATTCTTAAAAATATGGAAAGATAATTAAGCAGGGGTAGCAAGATAGACTTTGAAGGAAAAGGTGTTCAAAAATTTGAAAATCTACATTGAATTAAAAGGAAACTGGGCCCTTATTTCATACCCTATACAAAAATTAATTAGAAATGGATAATAAACCTTAATATCTTCGAATTTTAAATACTCTGTAGGGAAACACAAACATTTCTTTCACTGGACATAGAACATATGAGAATCTCAAAAGTGGGTAAAGAAAATGTGGCATACATACACAATGCAATAATATTCAGCCTTTAAAGAAGGGAAATCCCATGATTTTCAACAACATAGATGAACCTGAAGAACATTATGCTACGTAAAATAAGGCAAGCACAGAGAGGCAAATACTCTGATCTCACATGGAATCTAAAAAACTGAATTCAAAAAAGTAGAATAAAATGATGGTTATTGGAGGTTTCAGGAGGGGAAGACATGGGGAAAGAGGAGGTTTGGGTGAAAGGGTACAAAGTTGGGTAGATAGGAAGAAGCAGCTTTAGTGATCTACTATACTTATAATAGCTAAAATAAATAATAATGCATTGTCATTTCAAAATCACTAAAAGTAGATTTTAAGTGTTCTAACCAAAAAAGGATGTGAGATGATGGATTTGTTAATTAGTCCAAGGTAAACATTCCACTTTATAAACTTAAAATATCATATAGTACCCTATAAATATATTCAATTATTATTTGTCTCTTGAGTACAAAACTTAGAAATCTAAAAAACAAGAAGAAAAATGGACAAACCGAATATCAAAATTAGAAAATTCTGTTCTTTCAGCATTACAGTCAAGAAAAACAAAAGGGATGCAATAAACTGGGAAAAATTTTAGCAAAACACATATCTCATTAAGAATCTGCATGCAGAACGTATGAAGAATTCATAAAACCCAATGATGAAAAGATAAACAATCCAAATAGAAATGGGCAAAAGATATTGTGACATTTAACACATGTAGGGGTGTGTGTGTACAAACCAAAAATAAAGATCTTTTGTCACAGGGAACTGTAACTTAAACTCACAGTGAGATACTCCTCCCACCCATTACTGAAGCTAAAATTAAAAAGGACTGCCAGATCAGGGTCAGAAGTAATATATCTATGATCTGGTTTTTCCCCTTAATAACAAAGTTTATATCCATTGATTGATAATGTTTTGATACTGTTTCTCCCTCAACTGTATTTCTATATTCTTCTAATAAAAAAATAAAAATAAAAAAAAGAAGTAATATAAAGCACACAGATCACTGATAAATTATGAGAACACAATCACTTTGGAAAAGTTTAGCAGTTTCTTCTAAAATTAAAAATATACCTGTGAATGACACACAGGTATTTTCCCAAAAGAAAAGGAAGTATCTATCCATAAAAAGATTGAATGATCATGAAAGCTTCATTCTTAATAGTCAAAAACTTAAAACAACCCACATGTCTACTGAAAGAGGATGAATCAACAAGCTGTGGTGTACTCCTACAATACCACTCTAGTAATAAAAGATAAACTACCAACACACACAACATGGATGAATATCAAAAGCATTATGCTGAGTGAAAACAGCTTGACTCAAAAGCCACATGTTGTATAACTACATTTACATAAAACTTGAGAAAAGGCAACCTGATTTAGAGCGACAGAAAGAGGATTAGTGTGTGGCAGGGAGGGGGAGAGTGGGAATTCACCTAAGAGGCACGCGGTATTTCTAGGGTGACAGAATGTTTCATATCTTGATTGTGATGATGTTTTATCAAAACCCTTCAAATACTTAAAATGTATGCATTTCAACATGTAAATTGTATCTCAGTAAAACTAACTAAAAATATATATAATCCACTACATTGATTAAATAAAGGAGGCAAAACCAAATGATCATTCAGATAAATGAAGAAAAAGCATAAAACAAAATTCATTATTGGTTCATGATAAAAAAAATCTTGACAACCTCAGAAGAGAGGTAAACTGCATTAAAGGTTCTATTTTAAAAAAAAAACCCTAGAGCAAACATCCACCCTATTGCTGAAAGGTTGAAAGTTTTCCCCTTCCATTTGAGACTAATAAAGCAAGGATGTTAGGATGCTGTACTCTATTCACTCTTCTACTTAACATTGTACTACATCTCCTATTCAGTATAATTACTATATAAAATAAGGGTAAAGGTTAGAAATGAAGAAAGAAAACTTATGCATAGATATATCTGGGTTCATAGGAAAGTTGAGAAGAAACTACAGTTGATCTTAGAATATGAAGTTTAAAAACCTGCATTTGAATATACTAGAATAATTCATTGCCAAGTTAAATATTAAGAAAAATACCATTTATAGTAGCATCACAAAAGATTAGGTATGTGAGAATTAATCTAATGTATGCTATGCAATATCTGTACACAGAAAACCAATCTAAACCAATGAAGAGATCTCAACAGTCACATATCAAAAGATTCAATAAAGCATAATAATAGATTCTCCCAAAATTGATTAATTGCAATTCCAATTAAAATCCCAACATAACTATGAAGCTAGGGGGAGAAAGAAAGGAGGCAGGAAGGGAAGGGAGGGATTAGGGGGTTATCAATGCAGCTGGGAACCCTTGACTCCCATGAGAAGCCCAACTACACATGGTGGACAGAGAGGATCAGAAAATTAAAAAATTAATGCACATATATAGGCTTAATACTACCTATAACATGGGGGTAAAGCAGGGGAGACATGGGAGTAGGAAGCAGTCGAAAGGGTGAGACCCTAGACTAGGATTGGTGATAACTTACTTTGTCAACATCTATATATGCATGAATATGTAACAACAATTCCCTCCAATATGTAAGATTATGTTGAATGAATAAAAAAAATTGGCTATGCACATAGCTTTTACATATGATAGTTTTCAGATAAATCAGCAATTAGGGCTGTGTATTTGATAGAGATTGTGTGGCACAGAAAAAAGCAGAATAAATGGAAATAAAATGATATAAAACAACAAAGTATATTAAAAATAAAGAAATATGAATTCTTATAAAAATTTAAAAAATCCCAACATTTCATCAAAGCTGACAATGGATTCTAAAATTTATAAGACAAGATCAAATAGACTAAAATATCCAAAGCAATATCAAAGAACAACACACCTCTAGTTGATGTCAAAACTCACATGACCATGAGAATAGACAATTTGATATTAGCAAGCATACTTATAGACCAACAAAATGAAACTGATATCGAAGAAAGACACGAATATCTAAAGACAGTTGATTTATTTATTAAAAATTTGGACTTCAAAGCAGAGGGGGAAGTCTTTTCAACAAGTAATATTGGATAAATTATAAATCCCTACATTAAAAGATTAAATTGGAGCTGGGCATGATGGCACACACCTGTAATACCAGCTAAATGGAATGTAGTTTAATGGTAACCTGTCTAGCATGTGTTCAATCCCCAGGGTTCAATCCCCAGCAACACAAAAGAAAAAAAAACCAGTAAATTTGATGTCTAACACATCAAATTGTAATTGAATTTACAAAATTCAATTACAGGAGAATTGTAAATTGAAATATGAAAAACAAAAAAGAACTTTTGGAAAAGATTTTAAAAGGACACACAAAATTAGCACTTAATATTAAAGAAAAGACAGATAAAGTGGATTACATTAAAATTGTGAATTTTTGATCATTGAAACCATTGAAAAAATTACAAAAATCATTGAGCAAATGATAAAATACCAAAATGCTTAGATGCAAGGGCTGGAGCTGTTACAGCACTTGACTGGCACTCGCAAGGATGCAGGTTCAAGCCCCAGCACCACATACACAAGGAGGTGTCTGAGCAATGAAGGACACATGGAAAATGAAATACAAGGGAAAATGAAGATGTATCCACTGTCCATTGAAACAAACAAAAAATGCTTACCTGAAAAATATATGAAGAATTCTTACAAATCAAAAATCCTACCCAATAAAAAATGAGCAAGAGTTGAATAAGTGTATCAAAAGTGCTTATCTAAATGACCAATAAATATATAAAAGGTGCTCAACGTTAGTTATAAAATTAAATGCACCACGAGATACCACTATACATGTATATGCATAGCAGTGTGATACAAATACTTGCAATACTAAGTGTTGGTGAGGATTTGGGATGACAGGAACTGCCATACATAATTGGTGGTAGTATTAAGTATAAAAATAAACATGTGAAACTCTTTGGCAGATCTAAAGATGACCTGTCCATACACTTTGACCTAACAATTCTAATCCTAGCTATATACCCAACAGAATGAGTGCACATGTGCCATCAGAGTACAAATCAAAGAATAGTCATAGTAAGATTACTTAAAAAACACACAACTTGGGGCTGGAGCAGTGGCTTGGTGGTTAATGCACATGCCTGGCATGTGTGACTACACAGGTTCAAACCCCAGCATCCACGTACACAAATAAGTGAGCAACAAAAGCCATGTGTAAAACTCAATAAAAATTGATTCTCTCTCTCTCTCTCTCTCTCTCTCTCACTGTCCTTCTCTCTTAAAAAAAAAACGCAACTTGAAACACAATTGATTGCGAACATGGGGCTGAGGGTACAGCTCAGTGATAGAATGATTGCTTAGCCTATAGGAGATTTAAGGCCTTGGATTTGATCCCCAGCATAGAAAACAAAAGTTTACTAGCATGGATTAAATTATAGGAAGAAAATTAATAAACTACAAAAACACCTATACATAGCATATATATAAATCTCACAAGCATCTTCTTGGGGGAAAAACATCTGAACACAACACAAAAGATCAAGCAACTCCACCTATAGAACTTCATTAACAAGCAAACATAAGCTATAATGTTATAATTCAGGATAGGGAGGGAGGAGGGAGAGTGAGAGTATGCATGGGGACTGAGTGTGAGATGCTCACGATATTCCATATCTTGATTTGGGTAGCAGTTACACAAATTGTATTGAGTAAGTTGCTCATTCATTTATCTCACATGGATTTTCCCATATGTGTGCTGTGCTTTTTTTGTATATATAGAGAGACAGAGAGAGAGAAAGAGAAAGAAAGAAACAATTTTTATTGAGTTTTTCATATGTCCTTTGCTGCTCTGAGACTTCCTTGTGTACTTGGTGCTGGGGTTTGAACTCACAAACCTGCGCATGCTGGCAAGCACCGTCACTTCCAAACCACCACTCCAGCCTGTGTGCTCTACTTTTAAAATTACACCTTACAATTTTAAAATCTGTTCATGTGTATGCAGAGAAGGAAGCCTGAACAGGAAAGTTAAGAAGACCAGAAAACCTCAAATACAGGGAAAAAAGATGTTTATACTCATTAGTAACCAGAGAAATACAAATTAACACAATAAGATATCACAGTATACCTATTCATTACATCAATCATCAGCAGACAAGTGCATTGGAAACATTCACTGATGTTGGGAACATACAATGATAAGGGCATTCTAAGTGTATGTGGAAAGAATCTATAACCCTACAACTTCATTTCTTAGTATATTCCAAATAATATCCTACACAGATCCATAAGGAGATATGTATTACAATGTTCACTACAATATTGATTGTACAGGTAAGGAATTATTTCCCATTTAGGAGCCAACACTGGAAATGGCATGGGTGAAATGTGGTAGTTGTGCTCCATGGTGTAAGATGCAGAATTAGAAGCAGCGTGCATGGACCTTAAGAACAGCGCTTAAAGAAGCAAGTAAGAAATGGAATGAGTTATAACAGTGTCGCTTAGGAAAATTAAACATACCTACACACCAAATCAAGGTACTTTTTCAAGAACACATAGAAACTAGATGATACATATTAAATATAGTTGACTATGTAAGCGGAATGAAGAAAAAATGGAAGTAAAGAACAGTGATAAAAAGGAATTCTTTATAAACAACAAACTATGAATAGCCTGGATCAAACATCAACTTAAGCAAATGAACAAAATTAATGTCACCAGTAGGAGAACAAATAAAACATAATGTGCTTCCTGATATGATGCACTAAGAAGGACAAAATGTTACTTCTGTGGAATTCTTGCCAAACATGTGTGACCCAAATTTAAGCAGAAGGAACCATCTGAGAAATCCAAACTGTGGGACATTCTACAAAATAATTGACCTGTACTGTTTCAAAGTGTCAATGTCATGGAAAAGGATGACAAACTGGTAAAGATATGATAATGAAAAGTAGTATCTTAGAGTGCATCTTAAACCAGAAGTAGGACAATGTTGAGACAAGTGGAGAAATGTGAACAAGCTATGTAGATTTTAAATTAACCTCAGGAATTAATATTATGTGGACACTGTCCATATTACCTTTCCCAACATAACATGAGACCGTCTACTTAAAAGGATAAAATTTTTTCACTGTATTAAAAAAGTTGTTCAACCCTCACTAGAACATTCTGTAAAGTTTCCATCACCCCAAAGAGAAGCTCTCTACCTTGGGTTCACTCCTACTCCCTGGCACACCTACTGTCTTTAAAGAGTCCTCTGTTGTGGATATTACATATAAACAAGAATCATGTAGTTTGTTGTTTTTTGAGATTCACCCATGGTATAGCATAAATCAGTTCTTTATTTCCTTTATGGCTCTGTAAATTATTTCATTACCTAACACTTGTTTTCATCATTCATCTGTTGATAGACATTGGAGTTCTTTCTGCTTTTTGGCTATTGAGAATAGAAATAGTGCTACTATGAATATGCATACACATGCATTTGGTTGTTTTAATTATATGGGGCATGTGTCTAGGAAAGAAATTTCTTGACCCCATGGCAACTGTTTAACTTTTTCAAGAATTGCCAGTTTTCCAAAGCAACTATATCATTTTAAGTTCCCACAGAGTGATAAAAACGTTAAGCTGAAAAAGCAAGTCCCTGGTCATTTGCACCTTTCTCTCCTGTTTTCACTCACTTCTGACATCAAATGTGTAGGATTTTTGACCACATAAGGGTGCCAATTCAAGGCAATTGTACCTGTAGTTAAGTGTCAGATTGTGTAAATGAAGGGCTCAAGACTGCACCAATTGGTTTCAACAGAATGCCACCTGGTAGGTGTGGGCGTCCCATGCCTCCCTCTAGAAGAGAGGATGATGAGCCCTCGAAGAGGACCTTCGCCTCCCCCACCTCCTCCTCCTCCTCCTGGTTGAGGTGGCCAGGGTGGTAGCACAGCTCTGAAACTTCCTCTTCCACCATCACCACCACCTAGAGGAGGAGATCTGATGGCTTATGACAGAACAGAAGACCTGGAGAGTGTTATGATGGCATGACTGGTTTCAGTGCTGATGAAATTTGGGATTCTGCAATAGATACATGGAGCCCATCAGAATGGCAAATGGCTTATGAACCATAGGGTGGCTCTGGATACTCTGGATATCATTATTCCTATGCAGGGATCATATGGTGATCTTGGTGGACCTATTATTACTACACAAGTAACTATTCCCAAAGATTTGGCTGGATCTACTATTGGCAAAAGTGGTCAGTGGATTAAGCAAATCCATCATGAGTCAGGAGCCTCAATCAAAATTGATGAACCTTTAGAAGGATCTGAAGATCGGATCATTACCATTACAGGAACACAGGACCAGATACAGAATGCACAGTAATTGTGCAGAACAGTGTGCAACAGTATTCTGGAAAGTTTTTCTAAGACTAGTGAAGAACTGAAGGAGTCTTGCATCTTTTTTTTTAATCTGCTTCTGTTTAAAAAGCCAATATTCCTCTGCTTCATAGGTGTTCTGCATTTGAGCTATAGTGAAATCTTTGCTGTTCATCAGATGTGATGTTTTAGTTCCTTACGAATGGGGGGGGGCATGCATAAACATTGAAATTTTGAAACAGCAGCAGAGTGAGTGAATTTTCTTTTTTATTCATTATTAGTGGTTTAAAAAATCTCATATTTCTCAATGGCCAGGGTCTAGTTCCAGCCTCCACAGATGAGTGAAGACATTCGACCCTTGGTTCTCTGGGTTATGCTGATTTCACTCAGCATAATTTCTTCCATAGCCATCCATTTACCTTCAAAGGCTGCAATATCATTGTTTCTAATTGCTGTGTAAAATTCCATACTATATATGTACCACAGCTTTTGTTAAATCCAGATAAAGTGTAACGTTACACAACCCAATACATTTTTAGATTTGTTGTGGGAAGTGGAAGGCAAGGATAAGGGTGGATAATTGGGGCAGGCACTCTTGGGGGTAAATCTAATCTTCAGAATCTATATTCATTTTATATTATTTTGTTAAAAACTTGTGATTGTTCAATAAATTTCTCAATTAAAAAATCCCTCCATGTAATTATTGTAAGCACCTTGCTTTGTGGTCACTGTAAACATTTTGGGGGTGGGGCAGGGAGGAAAGTAACAATAGTCCACATTTTCCTGTAATCTGTTCAGAGCAGTGTGCAGAATGTAATGCTCTTTTATAAGAAACGTTTTATGATTTTTAAAATGAATTTAGTGAACCTAAAAATAAAAAAGACTGCACCTATTTCAGATGCCAACTGTAATTTCTGTACCATTTGTACTTCTGACTGATCAACTATGAATCAGGAACTCCCAAGAGAACTTTGTTTCAGCATACAAAACTCAAGCAAACAATTTAGTTTCTGTAAGTGGCTTATTACAACTCAGGAACCATCAAATTGAAGACAAGTACAGGGGAACATAAGTTTGAAGGGATACTTTGCTTCCATGCCCTCTCCAAGTTATACCAGCCCACCGAGCATCTCCATGTAGACAACTCAGAGGCTATTACCACCTGTTTGCTTTGTTAAAGTTTCATTACATATACTCAACTAAATCATCACCTCCTTAATGATTACTGTGATCTGAATGTCTCCCAAAATTTAAATGCTAAGCCTAAACTGCAAATGTTATAATATGAAGTGGTGGGGCCTTTAAAAAAAGCATTTAGTTTTAGATGGGACTAAACTTTCACAGTTAGTGTATCAAGTCTTAAAGCTACTGGAATAGAAATGAATATATTTTGCCTTTTAGGACATGAATTTTGGAGGTCGAGGATAGAACATCGTGATTTAAGTTATTAGGGTGGAGCCCTCGCAGACAGAACTGACCCTTAACAGTTTGAAAGAAAGGGTTCTCTATTTCACTTCACTCTTCCACTATGTAAGAACACAGGATTCCATTTCTTTGTCCTTCTAACAGGAAAACACTCGAACTGACTTATAGCCTCCAGAACTGTGAAAAAATACAGCTCTTTATAAATCACCCAGTGTCAGGTACTTTAGCACAAATGGACTAAGATAGTAATTAATGGGGTGGGGATATAGCTCCAAGGAACAGCAGTTGCCTAGCATGCCTTAGGCTCTGGTTCCAACCCAGAAAAGATACTAATTAACTACACACCCCAGGTGGTCAAGGAATGGGCTGAAAAGTCACATTGTCTGACCATATCTTGATCTTTGTCACACAGCCCCCTTCTGAGAAATAAACAAGGGCTCCTAGTTACCAGTCACCTCATTAGAATACAATTAACAGACTAATTACAGATTAAGAGTTTCCGATGCTCTTATGTCAGGAATCCATGACTAAGACCAAATGTTGGAACAAAAAATACTCAAGACAACACCTATCATGCAGGTAAGTATGAGAGTTTAAGGACCTCTATTCTTCCTATAACTAGGAAGTCTACTGTGTATTACCTGTTACATCACAATCTTCAACCTTGTGTTGGGGCTCAAGGAAATATGAGGGAAATGAAAACTTGACCATGGAACTAGGGAGCTCTTTACACTGGGCACCAATGTCAACATCTTGGGATAGGCAAAGGGATTTGAAGATAGGGAAGTGGAAATAGGAGGAAGGAAACACTGACCCTTTGTTAATTACGGCTTATTTAAAGTAACCATACTGCACACAGGCATTATCACTCTTTAAAGGTGGTCAAAACAACTCGAGTGGAATGATTTTCCTTTTCCAGGATATGAATTCCAGTGGTTTGGGTAAAGAATGGGTTGGTATGTAGGAAGACAAAAAAACTCACACACACAGTATAGTCCAAGTCATTAACTTTATTTTTACTGAATTCAAAAAGGGGTTGGCAAAACCAAATTTTATTAATACAATTGACTCTTCCGTGCAGATATTGGTCTTCTATTGCTTATATTTTTACTTTAATCCATATTACTAAAAAAATCTCCAGTTCATACACCCAAAGTTGAATTAATTCCTTTAAGAACTGAGCATTTTATAGTCTAAATTTACAGTTTCTTAAAAAAACTATCAAAAGGAGTAAATTTATCCATCAAGAATAGGCAAATATAATACATTGAAAGTAGCTTTTGGAAAACAAGAAGTTTTACATTCTCTTCTGGTGTTTATAGCTTTAGATGTTCTTCCACTTTCATAAGACATGGTGAAGAGTGTTAAGTAGTCCACTTTATCTAAATTCCAAAATTCACTCAGGGAATAAATGGCTGTCAGGGGACAGTGAAAGATTCAGATTCGGGTGAGACCAAGGAGAAGAAAACTTACAGGGCAAGGGCAAAGGGAGAACAGAAATAAAACAGATTCGTGCAGGTTAAGTTAAAAGATAAAACAGGATGAACACTGTGTAGCAAGGCAGTGTGATTAGGACCATGGTTGTTGTACTTTCTGATAACAATTACAAATAGAAATAGAATTACAAATAGAAATCAAATAACACATAAAAACATTTAATGACCAATCACTGACAGATGAGGCAGGAAAAAGATGAGATTATGTCTTTTCTCTGGTTCATTCATTTTACTAGGCCGATATGTGAGGCTACTTTGGGTGAAATCATAATGAAACTATTCTGTGCTAAGCTTTTATGGGGTCCTATCACTATACTCCAACCAATGAAAACTCCCAAATTTCTGCATCCTGGAAGATTTTCAGAAACATTACAGGTAAAGCACCAATAAGAAAACCAATGGAGAACATGTTTCCAGGTAGCCTGAAACCCAGCAGACAATGTAGCTGTTGCTAAGTAACCACAGAAATCTACATTGTATGCCAGGTTCATGCCACAGACCTGGATGTCTGGCCCACAAGCTGTGCAGCTTCAAAACTATTTCCTCCTGCATTCAAAATATTGTTGTCTTCTGTACCACAGGGACTCGAGAATTCAGAAGTGCTAGGAATCATCTACTATCAATGAAATTACCTAAAACTATTATATCAAGTTGTTGTTATTTAAGCATTCTGTTATTATGAAAATGCACCATAAAAGTCAAGAGATGTATGGAGGGTACAATTTACGGGCAGATGGTCAGGTGGATAGCTCGGTAGATGGTATTAACATGGCCGATTAGAATATCCAGATTCTACCCACTTGTGGTATCAAGTGAAAACCACATAAAAACTATATAAAACTGATTCTCTCTCTCACTGTACTTCTCTCTCTCTCTCTTAAGAAAAAAAAAGCAAACAGACCTCATCATTCAGAAAGCCTTCATGGCTTCTTAAACCCAGTTAATAATGGAGAACTCAAAACACTGTGTGTGTAACTCAAAATAAGCCTTCATTATTAACGAATGTCCAAATGATCTTGCTCAGAACACTAAAAGGAGATAGAAGATGCCATCAGAGACCCAGTAGCCAGATGTAGCTACTGATTACAAAAGACAGGATCTACACTGGCTACTGAGCCATTGAGGGCACCTATTCCTTCCGGGAACTGGAAGATCTGCAGCCATCTCAGGAGGGACTCTGTGGAAGGAAAGAAGAGAAATCAATACTAGAAACTAATGTGGAAACAATTTCAACATTTCAAATTGCATATCTCCTCCAGTTTATGGATGGATATTTTGAAAACAGCTACGTTTGTACAGTTTCAAAACATCTTTAGATGTAATTACTTATTCAATTTGAGTTAAGTGTCATATATTCTATCACATGCTATAGATTCAGAAGCAAACAAAAAAGATGAGACTTCTAGAGCACACACACTTGATTATGGGGATGGTTTTATAGTTAAGATGTAAACATATACAAAAGAAAAACAATTCAATCCATCATTTTTGTGGCCTTGTAGGAAAGTTGGGCAATCTAGCTATAATGGACAGATGTAAACTGTACTAAAAAATTATTTCCTCCTGCAAATGAAAGGAAGATATTTCTACCAAATGTCTAAAATATCAAAGAAAACTGCAGAAAATTTATCTGCAAAATATGCAAGCAGAAGCTCACCACTTTCTCAGTTGAACACTCTCCTCTCATAATACAATGCAGTCATAAAATAAGTTACAAGCACCTCCTTCCTTAACAAGAATAATAATAATAATAATAATAATAATAATAATAATAATTCTTGTTCCATTGCACAAGAATTAAAGCCAAGAATAAATGAGTGGGATGGCATTAAAAGCTTCTTCTGCAGCTAAAGAATTAGTGAAGAATCTCAAGAGACTATACTGAGATTTCACCTGTCTCCAGTCAGAATGACAAAATGAGGACTAAAATAATAATAGTGGAGGTGTTGTGGGAAGAAAGAAACACTATCACACTGTTGGTGGGACTGCAAACTTGTACAGCCAATATGGAAAATGGTGTGGAGACTCCTCAAAAAAACTAGGGATGGAACCACCTTATGACCCAGCTATCCCACTCCTGGGTGTTTTCTCAAAAGAGCTAGAATCAGCATATTACAGAGACACAGCTACATCAATGGTTATAGTAGCTTCACTTACTAAACTATAGAATCAACCAAGATGCCCCTCAATGGATGAATGGATCCAAAAACTCTAGTATATAAGTAATAAATTTCTATCATGTTATTAGAAAAAATATCATGGCTTTTGCAACTAAATAGATAGAAATGGAAAAATCATGTTGAGTGAATTACCCAAACATATAGACTGAATATTTCTCTCACAAGGAAGCTAGATTAAAGCCTAAGATAGGATAGAAGCCCAAAGTTGAAATTTCACATAAGCTGAGGGAACCATAATTATGAAGGTGGGGGTGGAGGAGGGAGGGAGGGAGGGGATAGAAGGAAAAGGAGGAT
>PVKS010036991.1:0-18946 GCA_004027875.1 Aplodontia rufa
CTGTAGTAAGATACTTGAGTAAGCTATACTGCATGCCTTTACAAAAATGTACATGTTTAATCCTACTGTCAATTATATCTAAAAATAACAAGGAGTGACAGGAACCTAGTAGAAGGGGAAATGTTGGAACTGAGTTAAAGCAAAGTGCACTCCAAGCATTTATAAGTATGTCACTGTATTTACTACACTCACATATATAAAAAATGTTCTTCATAGGTCTAAGAATTATGTAACTGTACTTGGATAATTTAGGAAAAATATAGGACCAAGAAAGAGAGGAAACGCATCTGGGGAATGGGAGGAGGGAGGAGGGATATAGGAGGGGTTGGGGATATTTATCAAATTGTATTGCTGTATTGTGTGCATATATGAATATGTGACAACAAATCCAATCATTATGTACAACTACAATGCACCAATAAAAAATAAGAAACGGAAAAAAAATTTGTCAATATTTATAATGCTTAGATCCCTTTAGATAAGATTGTTATTTTTAAAATCTGACGATGACAACCACCACCACCACCACTTATCTATTTAAGTGGTATTTCTTTTAAAATAATACTTTTCAGGCCTTCCCCAATTTTTTCTTCATCCATAAGCTTTCTAAATACTTGTATCAATATAGTTCATTATTATTGTAATTTTTACAGATTACCTTTATTTTGTGAATTTAATTTTATTGGGTTTTTTTAGATATACAAGACATAAGATTATACAATGTCACAATAATAAAATCATGGAGTTTAACTTGTTCTAATTTAGTCTCCAGTTTTTCCACTTCCCCACTATTCCACCCACTACATTTGTTTTTAACATACCTTACAGTAAAATATACATTGATATAAAAGCTTGGAGTGTACCTTGTTTTAACTAAGGTCACAGTATATCCCCTTCTTCTCACTTCCTCCCTACCCCCGTACTTGTTAGATATATTTGACAATAGGATAAACATTGACATTTTTATCAAAGCATAAATCAGACTTAAACTTCTTATATTCATATATGAACATATGGTGAATCTCCTCAACATGTATATTTTAAAAAATCTATTAATAAATAACAAAGACTAGTAGAAGAAAGAAAAGGGGGGATGGAATACTGGAGACTAAATTACAATAAGTTATACAGAATACACTATTTTTAATGTGATGCTAAAGATTGAACCTAGTGCCTCACACATACTAAGCAAGTGCTCTGCCACTGAGCTACAACCAAAGCCCAATTATTATAATTATTTTTAATGTACCTGTTTTCTTTGCTAGTTTATGAGTCCTTCCAGGGCAAGGATTTTGTGCTCTGATTTAAGTACTCAAAAAACATCAACTCAATTGAATAAAAGGCTGTATTTTTTCTTTGCAAGTACAATTTTATTTTTTAAAATATGGCTGACCTCTCTTGATAGATTATGAGTACAATAAACTGGATCTGGCAATTAATCAGTCTTAAAACATTTTTTTTTACTTTTTTGTTTTTTTTTTTCATTTTATTTAAAGAGAGAGGGACAGTGAGAAAGAAAGGATCAATTTTATTCAGTTTTCCTTTAGTTTTCATTGCTCTGACACTTAACTACACACATGCTGCTAGAGTTCGAACCTGTGTCCTTGCCCATGCCAGCCAAGTGCTGAGCCACTGCTCCAACCCCTTGTTTTGGTTTCATAATAATGGGGTTCATTTTGAGATAATAATGTATGCAAGGAATATTGCTTCCTCCATTTTAGTCCCTGGTACTTCCTCTTCCCCTCCTCTTCTCCCTTTCCCTGTTTCTCTCTTCTCCTGGTCTTCCTTCTACTTATTTATTGTTTTAATAAATTGGTGAAATTCATTGTGGTGTATTCATATACATACACAGCATAATTGAGTCATTTCCTTCCACATTTCCTTTTTACCATCTTTCTTCCTCCCTGCTCAATCCTCTTTCTCTTTTCTACTGACCTCACTTCTATTTTATGGGATCCCTGTTTTCCCCCTTATTTTGCTCTAGTTTCCACATATGAGAGAAAACATTCAGCCTTTATCTATCTGAGTCTGGCTTATTTCACTCAGCATGATGTTCTCCAATTCCATCATTCACCAGCAAATGCCTTAATTTCATTCTTACTTATGGTTGAGTAAAACTCCATTGTGTAAGTATACCACAGTTTCTTTATGTAGTCACCTGTTGACAGGTACCTGGGCTGTTCCATAACTTGGCTATTGTATATGGTGTTACTATAAACACTGATTTCCCTGTATCACTATAGTATGCTGATTTTAATTATTTAGGATAAACACCAAGTGGAATAGCTGGGTCACATAGTGCCTAGTCTTTTCGGGAAACTCCACAAAGCTTTATAAAGAGGTTGTACAAATTTGCAGTCCCACCAACAATATATGAGTACACCATTTTCCCAAAATCTTCTAGAACATTTATTATTATTTGTATTCTTGAAAATTCCCATTCTAATTGGAGCAAGATGAAATCTCAATGCAGTTTTTACCTGCACTTCTTGATTTGTAGAACATTTCTTCAAATGCTAATTGGCCATTTGTGTTTATTCTTTTGAGAAACCTCTGTTCTATTCTTTTGCCCATATATAGATAAGGTTATTTCACGTGGGGTGTTTCCTGAGTTCTTTATATATTCTGGATATTAATCATGTACTAGAGAAGACTTAATACCCCACCCAAAATTACGCTACTATGACTTTTAACCTGTTTCCTGTAAAAGAACACTGCTACTACCTGGCAGTAGGGCAGCCATCTTGTGGTTTTCTGTATCCCAAAGAGTTGGAACAAAGATGAAAGACAATTACAAAGAGTGATGTGAGTATCAAAACCAAACTCAGGGATTCTTTTAACTTTCCTTGCTTATTCTGTCTTAAGCCACAGCTCCCATTATTGCAGATGAATTAATTACAGCATAACTTTTAACCATTAGCCAATCAAATTGTAACTAGTACTAACTATCACTGTAATCCCCCAAGAAAGTATAAATGTATAATAAGAACAACCTTCTTAGGATCTGAGATTTGAACTTTCTGCTCCTCAGGCCAAGTTGCAGCTGAATTAAACCTGCCTCCCAAAAATTTCTGGGGTGTCCTGCCTTTTTTGTCCTATTACAATCCCGTTACAGGAGTAGCTGTCAAACATTTTTTTGCCAATCTTAGGCTCTCTTTTCATACTTTTAATGGTTTCCTTTGCTGTGCAGAAGCTTTTTATTAATTTGATGTTGTCCCCCCTCCCAACCAAATCAATAACTGGAGATGTAGCTCAGTGACAGAACACTTGTCTAGCATGAATGAGGCTCTGGTTTAAATTTCCAGTATTGAGAAAAATAAAAAAGTTAAACACTATTCTGACAAATATTACCTGATTTTTATACGTGTGTGTGTGTGTGTGTGTGTGTGTGTGTGTGTGTATTATGTATAACAGTATGAACTCTTATAACTGGCTTCTTTTTTCAAGACTATGTCTGTGGTTTTATCTGTATTTTGTGTACCAATAATTCATTTTCCTTTCTGTGTTCCTATTTGATTTTATGAACATAGCACAGTTTACTGACTCTACTGCCCATTAACATTTGGATTTTTTTCTATTTTAGGGACATTATGAAAAAATTTACTTTTAACATTTTTTTCAAGTAATGCAATTTATTTTTTATGATTGATTTTATTTTTATTTTGAGTGGATACTTTATTTGTTCAACACAGTCTTACATATTGGAGGGAATCATTTTTTCACATTCATGAACATAAGGACATTGACAAAGTAAGCTGAGGCTGATTTATGCAGAGTATTCTGTTAGGTTTATACATGAGGTATGCATGTATTAGCTTTAGTAGATAGTGGCAACAAGCTTCCATATTGGTAATCCCATTTTCTCTCCTACAAGCACCTATGGGAATATCTGCTGTTCTACATACCCATTAACACTTGGGATTACCAGTGTTTTAAAGTTTAGTCATTCTAGTGGCTGCTTGAGAGTATCATACTGTGGTTTTAATAGGCATTTCCTTAATGACTACTAAGCACATTTCCATATGTATATAGGACTATGATCTCTGTTTTGTGGGAAGCCTATTAGACCTTCTGCCTATTCTTCTGTTGGATTATCTTTTTTTTTTTTAAGATGGAGAACGAGAGAGAAAGAATCAATTTTATTTATTTTTTGTCTGTTTTTTTTTTCTCCAACACTTAGTTGTATATGTGATGCTGGGGTTTAAACCTGGGTCCTCACACGTGCCAGACAAGCTCTTTAATCACTGAGTCACTGCTCTACCCTTTATTGGAGTATCTTTTAACTTTTCATTTCCTTACATACTCTTTTAGGTTTGGATGAAAGGTGTCCCCCAAAAGCTCAATATGCGAGAGAATGAGAAGGCTGAGGTGACATGATTGGTCTATAAGTGTCTTAACCCAATCAATGAGTTAATCAGGATTAACTGGCAACTACAGACTGGTAAGGTGTGGCGGGAGGAGGTGGGTCATTGTGGGGGGGTCTGCCTTTGATTGATATATATATATATATATATATATATATATATTTTGTATCTGGTGAGTGGAGTCTTTCTTTCTGCTTCCTGGAACTATGTCTTAACTCATTTTCCTCTGCAACACTCTTCCACCATGATATTCAGCCTTACATCAAGCCCTGAGGAGTGGAGGCAGCCTTCTATGGACTAAGACCTCTGAATCTGTGAGTGCCCAAATAAACTTTTCTTCCTAAAATTGTTCTTATCAGGTCTTTTAGTCACAGCAATGAAAAAGCTAACTAAAGCAATTCTGAATACAAGTATTCTGTCAAATAGCTCACACTTTGTGAGACTTGACTTTTCCTTCTACTTTATTTCTTTTGAAGAGCAGAAGATATTCATTTTAAGAAAACATGACTTACCAATGTTTTCCTTTATGGTTAGTGCTTTTCAGGAGTCTGAAAAAAGACTTCCAGGAGCTGAAGCAGTGGCTAGGCACTTACGGCGCTTGTCCAGCATACGTGAGTACATGGATTTGAACCGCAACACCCACATACACAAACTAAGTGTCAGAGCAACAAAAGCCATGTGAAAAACTAAATAAAAATTGATTCTCTCTGTCTCTCTCTCACACTGTCCCTCTCTCTTTAAAAATAAATAAATAAATATGACTTCCAATCCATAAACATGGTAAATCCTTCCATTTATTTAGATATTCTTTCATTTCCATCAATAAGATATTTATATTTTTTTAAGAGAGGGACAGTGAGAGACAGACAGAGAGAAACAATTTTATTTAGTTTTTCATGTGCCTTTCGTTTCTCTGAGACTTCACTGGGTATGTGGTGCTGGGGTTTGATAACACGTACTCGCACATGCTGGGCAAGCTCCAAAACCACAGAGCCACCGCTCCAGCCCCAGGTATTTGTATTTTTAATATGGATATCTTATATTTTTCATTAGATTTGTTCCTTGGCATTTGATGTTTTTTGATATTACTCTAAATTGCACTGTTTCTTTAACTAATCTTCTAATTCTTTTGACAAAAATGTAAAAATATATTTTTAATATACCAACATTTAGGGGCTGGAGCAATGGCTCAGTGGTTACAGTGCTTGCCTGGTATGCACGAGGATGTGGGTTTGAACTCCACCACCATGTACACAACAAAGTGTTGGAGCAACAGAAGCCACATGAAAAACTAAATAAAATTGATTCTGTCTTTCTCTCTCTCAGTATCCCTATCTCTTTAAAAATACTGACATTTTAGCTATCATACCTGGTAAATTCCCTTATTTATTCTTGCAGGTTTTTCTTTCTCATTTTTTTTTTTGGTATGGGTCTTATTGGTTGTTTTATACACTAATATCTACAAATGAATGTTTCAATTTTTCCTTTCCATTCTTTATTCTTCTTACCTTATTCAACAGCCAAGGTGATAGTAGATATCCTTGTTTCATTTTTAGATCAGTGGTAAATCTGTCTTTCACAACTGAATATTCACAATTTGATATTTCACAACTGGTGTTTGCTGTACAACTTTTTAGCAGCTATTCTTCATCAGATTAAGAAAATTAGCATATAGTCTTTTTTTAAGAGCTTTCATTATGAAGTAATGTTGATCTATACCTCTATTTAAGAAAATTTAAGTGCTGCACTAAAACTCCCTTTCCAGAAAGCTGCACTCCTAAATTTAGTTAGTCCCTGGGTCACGGTAAGCTGTACTTACTCTCACACTATCTAATCAGCAGGCCAACCATATCAGAGCTCTGCTTTCATATGCATTGTTTCCATACCCATATCACAATAGTTCCACTCCATTATATCATACAGCATGGCTTCTACTGATGCTGAACTGCCACAGTAGACTGAGCAAGTGATTTCCCAAGATATTAATTTTGTTTCTAATAATGCTCTCGTTTTACATGATTTCTCCCCTAACTTCATTATTCCCGTAAATGTTGTTGATTTTTGTGCACAATTTTGAAGAACATGATATATTTCAAGAATGAATAAATTTTATACTATTCAAAACCATTTATGCCACAGAGGATGGGAGTACTCAAGCCAAAGTTTACTGGAGTATACTTTTGGCCTTAATTATAGCTAAAGACACCTAGTCAATATGACAGAAACACAGAAATGAACTTATTACAATTTATCCAAATGCCAATAAGGATGGATAGAAGATTTGTAGGAAGTCAAAAATAATCCTCTGACACAACATGTAAAAATAATGTTCTGACAGTCAACAATTAATTATACAATTGTCACTACTAGATTAAAGGGGGGGAACTTCATACCTATATGCTGAACATAGATCAGGAAGAATTTTATAACAGTATTTATTAGTGTGATCAATTACAGCTTCAAAAAGATTGTAATCTAACAAAATAAACACATAATATTGTCACAGCTACTTTGTAGCTCCATGCTTACCTTCACATTTTTCAAGAATCTGAACTGTTTCTCCTATTTCTAAGACCAATCCTTGAGGAACAGATCCTCGAAAGCTGCATATCACTAGAAAAGCAAGAATAAATATATCAATTAGCATTTTTAAATACTTAAGAGTCAGGGTCAGTGAATATAGCACTAAGGTTTCTTCAATATATATTTCCCTTCCTTACTAATTCCTCTTTTTTTTTTTTTTAAAGAGAAGGACATTGAGAGAGAGAGAAGGAGAGAGAGAGAGAGAATCAATTTTCATTGAGTTTTCCACATGGCCTTCACTGCTCTGACACTTAGTTGTATATGCGGGTACTGAGGTTTGAACCCATGCACTCGAGCATGCCAGGCAAGCGCCACAACCGCTGAGCCACCACTCCAGCCCACTAATTCCTCTTTCTAATATGCGACCCTCTTTCAACTTAGTCAATAAGTTTTGAAAGGTAATATTAAGTAGTAGAGGACAATGAAGTACGTTGTAGCAAAATTATTCCTGAGTGATGTGTGCATGTATAAAAACACTTCTGTAAATGGACTCTCCCATCCCTCAGCATGACCTACATTCACATATACTTTTGGGGCAAAGAACAGCCATTATTTAAGAAAAAAAATAACATTGGAAACATCTCATCCACTATAAATAGACATTTAAAAACATATTTTAGAGGCTGGAGCAGTGGCTGAAAAGTACATTGTTTGCCTGGCATGCATGAGGATACAGCTTTGAACTCCAGCACCATGTACAAAGTGTTGGAGCAACAAAAGCCACATGAAAAACTAAATAAAATTGATTCTTTCTCTCTCACTGTCCTCTCTCTTTAAAAAAAATTTTTAAAGGAAATACACAATAAACTTGATTGCACATTAAGAAACAAAATTCTCATAAGGAAAATGAGAACAGAAATTAATTAAATAACCAATATACAAAAGAGAAGATCTACAGGTAATAATAACAATCAAACTTCTTTATTTTTAGGACAGTGATTAACTGATTCCAAAATCTATATAAGAATATAAAGAACAGGGGTAAGGGATTTAGCTCAGTGACAGAGCGCTTGCCTAGCATGTGCAAGGCCCAGAGCTCAGGTCTCGGCCCTGAAAAGAAAAAAAGGAATATAAAGAACAAAGAACAGCCAGGTCAGTCTTTACATACTTACTCTACCATCTATCAAGCCTTAAAATCTAAAATTAGTTCTTTGAAAACACTAACACTGAAGATTCCTGGCACAAGTGATTAGTAGAGGAAAAGAAAAAAGTATGATACTAAGAAAGCATTAACAACTTCATAAAATGGTATTATAAATAACTTATCAATTAGAAATTTTAAACAAGATGAATAAATTTATAAAGACAAAACAAAAACTGGCAGAGATGTTAAAAACTCAAATGGTGGGCTGGAACGGTGGCTCCGTGGTATCATCCTTGCCTGGCATGAGTGAGGACCTTGGTTTGGACCCCAGCACCTCATATACAACAAAGTATCGCAGCAATGAAAATCAGTTGAAAAACTAAATAAAACTGATTCTTTCTCTCTCACTTTCCTTCTCTCTCTTAAAAAAAAAACTCAAAATAGTCTTAGTTAAAAGGGAACATGTTATTACAATCTTCTCACAAATAAAATACCAGATACTGATGAATTTACCAGTGAATCTGTTCAAATATCTAAAGAAATATCATCAACCATAAACTCTTCCAATGACAGGAAAAAAGAATTTCATTTTCAACTCAGTGTAATAGCAAAACCTGATATGAATATTAAAAGAAAGGAAAACTATAGTCCAATGTATCTCATTAACATAAAGATAAAAATATTTTTTAAAATATAAAACTTTAATCAAATCTAACTATGTAAAAAATGACATATCATGGTGCTGGAGAGGTGGCTTGGTGGTTATGGCACTTGCCTGGCATGCGCGAGGATGTGAGTTTGAACCCCAGCACCATGTAAAGAACAAAGTGTCAGAGTAATAAAAGTCACATGAAAAACTAAATAAAAATGATCCCCCCACCCCCACACTGTCCCTCTCTCCTTTAAAAAGAAATGATGCATCATGACCAATTTCGATCTGTTCTAGGAATGCAAGATTGGTTTAATAATACAAAATCAATAAAAGGTAAAATTTCTATGGCTATCTCCACAGATGAAAAATAGCACTTGATAAAATTCAACATTCACTCTTTACAAGAACTCAACATACTAAGAATAGAAAGGAACTTCCTTGATCTAATAAAAGGTAGCTATAAGGTGCTTACAGCAAAAGTCATAGATATTGGTGAAATAATGAACATTTTGTCACTAAAGTTAGGAACAAGAACAGGATGTACACTTTTACTATTTCTTCTCAACGCTGTCCTACTGGGCCAGTCAGCACAAGCAAAGTAAAAAATGAAATAAAAGTTGTAAAGATTGAAAATGAATAAATAAAACTGTCATTTTCTGCAGGTCTGGTTGTGTACATATAAAATCCAAAAGAATCTAGACAGGAGCTCGTAACAAATACCTGAAGGTAGCAAGATCACTAGATACCAGGTGATACATTTTAGTCTATATACTAACAATTATCCAGTTAGAACAGCAATTATCAAGAATACAAATAACAATACAAATAATGTTGGCGAGGATGTGAGGAAAAGGGCACACTCAACCATTGCTGGTGGGACTGCAAACTGGTACAACCACTATGGAAAACAGTATGGAGATTCCTCAAAAACCTAGGAATGGAACCACCATTTTACCCAGCTGTCTCATATATCCAAAGGATTTAAAATCAGCATACTACAGTGATGCAGCTACATCAATGTTTATAGCAGCACAAATCACAATAACTAAGCTATGGAGCCAACCAAGGTACCCTTCAACAGATGAACAGATAAAGAAAATGTGGTGTATACATACAATGGAGTATTACTCAGCTATAAGGAAGAATCACTTTATGGCATTTGCCAGCAAAAGGATGGAATAGAAGGTTATCATGCTAAGTGAAATAAGCCAGTCTCAAAAACACAAAGATCAAATGTTCTCTATGATATGCAGAAGCTAACCCAAAATAAGGAAAACATTAGAGGAATACAAAAAGAGGAAGAAAAATGGAAGGAGGAGGGATGAGATAGGGAAAAATTGAGGAATGAATCAGACTCAATTTCCATAAGTTTATATATGAATATACCATAATGAATCTCATCAACATGTACATCAACAAGACATTAGTATTTTTTAAAGAGAAAATCAATTTTATTTAGTTTTTCATCGGGCTTTCGTTGCTCCAACACTTCATTGTGTACATGGTGCTGGGGTTTGAACCCCAGTCGTTGTGCATATGAGGCAAGCACCATAACTGCTGAGCAACACCACTCCAGCTCTAAGACATTAAATTTTTTTTTTTTTTTAAGAAAGAGGGGCCAATGAGAGAGAGAGAAAAAGTGAAACGATTTTATTTAGTTTTTCATGTGGCCTTCTTTGCTCCAAGACTCCATTGCGTATATATGGTGCGGGGGTCTGAACTCACATACTTGCACATGCCAGGCAAGCACTGTAACCTCTGAGCCACCACTCCAGCCCTCTAAGACATTAATTAAAAAAAAAAAAACTATTAGTAAATAACAGAAAGATCAGTAGAGGGAAGAGAACTAGAGGTAAAATGAAGGGAGGAGAAAAGGAAATACTGGTGACTAAATCAGAACAAGTTATACTCCTTGCTTCTATAATTACATCATTTTATATTCTAATCTCATGTATATCTAAAAAGAACCAATAAAAATGAAAATTTTTAAAATATACCATTTATAACACTAAAAAGCCAAGTACCTAGAAATACATCTTTTGAGACATATAGAACTCCACACAGAAAACTATAACATTAGAGATGGTAAAAGGTTAATAAATGAAAGAATACATCATATTGATGAACTAGAAAATTCAAACATGTAAATATATAGATTCACCCCAAACTGATCATTAGATTCTATGCAAACCCATCCAAAAGCCTAATATTTATAAATCTCTGGATTTACTGGACTGGTATCTTTGCTGTAGAATGCAGAGGGGCAGACCAGTTCCACAGTCTCCAACCCTTGAAAGCACCCACAAATTAACAATGAAGACAACTACCTACCAGTGCTAAATTTAAAAGTACTTAATTGCTAAGTATGGCCATAAGTAAAATTACAATTAACTACAGGAATGCTTAATAATTTAATATTATCAGTTCTACTAACAAATTCTTTACTGAGGATCTTGATATTAAATTTCAATTCCAAGAGTATTTCTAACTCATGTCTTCTTAACCTTTGTCAACAACTGACAAGAACATTAAAATTAACTAACAACATTGCCTTCATTGTTTAAAACTGTTGTTTCATGTATATTCAGAGTACCTATATAAACTTTCCATTTTAATGAGCATCTTCAAGAGTTGTTTTCAAATGATTTTCTTAAAAATTTATGCAGAAAGGAGAGGATAGGAAAAAATTATGCTTACTAGAAGATTAGAAGAACAGAGAACTCCCTATGATCACGGATCTATATTCAGATCTATACTCTATTTGCAAACATATTACAAAGAAAAAAACTGTTAGTTAGAAGATTGCATGGTTCTGTTCCCTATTGTGTCTGTCAGATATATTAGAAGTTAACTAAGTGTCAGATTTAAAATAACCAGGTGCATGCTCTTCTCCATTTTTTTTTAGACTAGTACTATCTTAAATTCCAAGTAATTAAGAAATTCATCAGTGGAAAAACAAGAGCAAAGATCTCTGAAACACAACATATTAAGAAAATGATATATTTTTAATTTTGCAAATATTTATTACCTTTAAATTTTTCATACTATGTTAAGTAGGAAAAAAGATTATACACAGTATGAACAGCATGATTCTATTTTTATGGGGTAGATGAAAACTAGTCACAAATAGAGTGACACTAGGGATATTTCTATTTACTTCCTATTATGCTTACTATTTTGTACACATGAGATATATATATATATACATATATCTAAAATATATATATGTATAAAATTTCTGTAATACTTATAACTTTCTGTTTAGCACATAAACTGAGCTAAAAGAATACAATGAATGTCAACATTAGCAGACTAGGTACTCTGCACAACATTCCCAAATCACAAGAAACAACCAATCAGAAACAAAAAAATTTGAAGAATATCACAGCAGAGAACTTGTACAAAAACAAAAATGAGACTGCTACAAAAGTAAAATTTTAAGTGGTTCATTTGTTAGCCAAGCAAAGAAAGCCACTTATAGATAATTAAACTGTTTTTGACAGCAAAGAAATGTGCTACAGAATAAAAACTTGTTCAAATCCATTCACATTTCAGTGACAGTTAAAAAGTTATGAACATACAAACTATAATATCCATAGTCAATTAGAAAATGAAATAAATCAATGAAACCAAAAGTTGATTCTCTGAAAATATTAATATTAATACTGACTTTTAAATAGACTGACCTAGAAAAATAGAAGAGTTAAATTACTAACATCAGAAGGAAAAAAGGAAACATTATTGCCAAAGTCAAAAAATTTTTAAAATTTTTAAGGGAATTATAAGGAGTTTTTGAACAACTGGATGCCAACAAATTAGAAAAGCTACATGAAATGGCTAAACTTCTGAAAAGACACATGACCAAAACTGATTCAAGAGGAAACCGAAAAATGTAAATTAGTCTCTCTAGCACAAGAATGAAATGGTACTCACAAAGATTCTTATAAAGGAAAGTCCAAATTAAATGGCTATTCTACCAAACATATAAGAGAGTAGTAATCCTAAAAATTCAAAAAATCTCACAAAAAAAGGAAGGAACATGTCCCAACTCAATCCATGAGGCCAATAATACAAGTGTTTCTCAGTATCCATGGAGCACTGGATCCAGGAAACCTACTAAGATATTAAAAACTGTTAACGGAAAACTATTCACATAAAACTTATACATATCTTTCTGTATATTTTAAATTATCTCTAAATTATAATATGTGATCCACCATATATGCTCTGACATAGTTGATATACCATGTTGTTGAGAGAAAAATGGCAAGAAAACAGCTGTACATATTGAGTACAAATGTGCTTTTAATTTTTTTAAATTCACAATTTATTAAATATGTGGATATGGAGCCCACAGAAAGCTGACTTTCTCACATGTGAAAACAAAACAAAGATAAGAAAAATATCCATAAGAAACATGCTTTACGGATATAGACACAAAAATCCTCAACAACACACCACCAAACCAAATCCTACACCACATAAAAATGATTACACATGACCAAGTAGAATTAGTCCAAGAAGGCAAAGTTGGCTTAAGATACAACAATTAGTTAATATAATATTATACTAAAAAAGGATTCAAAAGATACATATGATCATCTCAATGGAAGCAAAAAGTATATCTGACAAAATCCAATATTCTTTCATAATTAAAAAAAAAAAGAAAAGAACTTCCTCAATCCATAAACATCATAATTAATGGGAAAAGACTGAATGGTTTCTCTATAGGAAATAAGATGTCTCCATTTCCCACTTCATTATATTGGAGGTACTCACCAGGGGTTAAGCAGGGCGGGAAGGGGAAGAGATCCAGTTCAGAAAATAAAAAGTAGGGAGAGAGGTAGCTCTGTGGCAAAGCATTTGCCTAGAATGCACGAAGAACCAGGTTTGAACCCCATTACCACATACACAACTACATGTCAGAAAATCAGATGAAAAATAAATAAAAGTAGCTCTCCTTCTCCCCCTCACTCTCCCCCTACTTCGCAGAAACCAAGAGTTAACCATCTTTCCACCATCATGATGATTCTGTCTTGGAGTCAACCAACCACAGACTGAATCCTCTGAAATCGTAAGCCAAAACAAATCTTTCCTCCTCCAAGCTGTTCCTGTCAGGTATATTTTGATCACAGTGATTAAAAATGACTAACAAAATAGCAACGACATTAATGCTGGCAAACTTGTGGGGGAAAAGGAACACTTGTACATTCTTGGTGGGACTGCAGACTAGAACATACCACTCTGGAAAGCAGTATGCAGATTGCTCAAAAAACTAGGGATGGAACCCAGCTATCCCACTCCTGGATATCTTCCCAAAGACCTAAAGTTGGCATACAACAGTAACACAGCCACAACAATGCATATACCAGCACAATTCACAACTGCTAAATTATGGAATCAAACCAGATACCCATTACCAGATGAGTGGATCAAGAAATTATGGGACATACATACAATGGAGTTCTACTCACCTATTAGGGGGGAAAAAATGAAACTACGGCATTTGTTAGTAAATGGATGGAAATGTATAATATCATGCTAAGTGAAATTAGCCAAACTCAGAAACTCAAAGGTTGAATGTTTCTCTCATTTGTAGAAGCTACAGTAAAATAAAGGAAAGGGGGAGGGAAGGATAAGATTACATAAAGAACCATTCAGATACAAATTAATAGATGAACTAAAGGAAGTCTAGTAGAGGAGGAAAGGGGAGATGAAAGGAAGGATGGGAGGGACAAAAAGGAGGGTAAAGGGGGAGAGGAAAAAAATTACTAACACAACGACTTACATTTTCTGGTTTCAAAACCAAATACAGGGGCTGGAGTGCTGGCTTGGCGGTTATGGCACTTGCCCAGCATGCACAAGTACACAGGTTCAAACACCAAAACCCACATATGCGACTAAGTGTCAGAGCAACAAAAGCCATGTGGAAAACTCAATAAAAATTGATTCTCTCTGTCTGTCTCTCTGTCCTTCTCTCTTTAAAAAAATAAATAAACTAAATACAGGGGCTGGAGCAGCGGCTCAGCGGTTTCAGCACTTGCTTGGCATGTGTGAGGACATAGATTCAAACCTCAGTACCACATACACAACAAAGTGTCAGAGCACAGGAACAACTAAATAAAACTGATTCTTTCTCTCACTCTCCCCTTTCTCACCCTTTGAAAAAAAAAAAGGAAAAGAAAGAAAGAAAACTAAATACAATGCTACAGTTGCCAAATAGTGTTGTATGGCATAATAATACACGTACAGATCAAGAGATATAATGAGAGCCAGAAATAAACCCTGATTCACAAGCAAAGCATTTTTAACAATGTTTCCAAGATCATTAAGTAGAAAACAGATCATTCAGCAGATGATGCTATGAAAACTGGACATACACATGAAAAAAATAAAGCTGGACCCTTAGATACCATCATATGTGAACATATTAACTTTAAAAAAATTAACTCAAAATGAACCACACACATTTATAAGAGTTAAAAGTATCAGACTCTTTAGAAGAAAATGGGTAAATACTCATAACATTAGATTTACTAGTAGTTTCTCAGATATGATATCAAAAGCACAAACTAAGAAAAACAGACAAATTGGACTTCATCAAAATTGAAATATTTATGCATTAAGGGAAAAATGTTTGGATATGGTGTGTTACTAAACAGCCCATGTATTAAAGGCTTGATATTCAGCTTGGCACTACTAAAGTGCTGGAACCTCTAAGGAGAAGAAAGCAGATGACTGGGGGTGTGCCCTTGAAAGGGATACTAAGATCCTGGCCACTCCTTTTCCTTTCTCTTTGCTTCCTAGTCACCCTGAGGGAAACAGCCCTCCTCTGCCACACATTCCCAGCATGATATATTGTGCCCCCACAGGCTCAAAGCAAAAAGGCCAAGTGACTGAACCTCTGAAACCATGCACAAAAACAGACTATTCCCCTTGTAAGTTGATAATCTCAGGTTTTTTTGGCACAGCAACAGGAAGCTGACTAATAAAGGAAAACTTTTCAGAGTTTAAAACCTACAGAATGGTAGAAAATATCTGCTAATCATATGTCCAATTAAACTTTAAAAAACATAGTATATACAGGCTGGAGTGGTGGCTCAGTGGTTTGAGCACTTGACTGGCATGCGCAAGGACCTGGGTTCTAACCCCAGCACCAGATACACAGCTAAGTATTGGAGAAAGAAAGGCCTCATGAAAAAAAAAAGAAAAGAAAAAAAACTGATTCTCCCTTTCTCCCTGTCTCTTAAAAAAAAAAAAAAAACAGAATATATGAAAACTTACCAGTAAACAAAATGAAAAAGGTTTTAAACCAATTAAAAATGGGCAAATGAGGGCTGGAGCAGTAGCTCAGCGGTTACGGTGCTTGCCCGGCATGCATGAGTATGCAAGTTCGAACCCCAGCACCACGTACACAACGAAATCCTGGAGCAACAAAAGTCACATGAAAAACTAAATAAAATTGTTTCCTTCTGCCCCCCTCCCTGCTTCTCTCTCTCTCTGTCCTTCTCTCTTAAAAAACAAAATGGGCAAATGACTTCACCAGGAAAATAAACAAATGAACAATAAGCACATGAAAAGATGTTCAACATTATTAGTAACTAGTGAAATACAAAGCAAAATCACATACACAATTTTATATTCACTAAGATGACTATATTTCCTTAAAAAAAACAGAAAATAGAAAGTGTTGACAAGCATCTGGAAAAATTAGAACACTTGTGCACTGTTAGTGAGAATGTAAAATGGTGACACAATTATGAAAAACAGTTTGGCAGCACCTCAAAAAGTGAAACAGAAAATTACCATATCCTTTATGAATTCTACTCCAAAGTATATATCCAAAGGAATTGAATGCAGAAATTGAAACAGGTACTTCTACAACAATGTTCACAAAAGACAGTGCTGATCATAATCACAAAACAAACAGTCCAAAATGCGTTCAACCTGAAAGATCAAAATATGTAAAGTCTTAAATCTCTAAAGCATGAAAATCACAATCCAAATGACTGTAATCCTGAGAGTTGAAATCCCAAAAGCCATGATTCCCATGAGAAAAATAAAAAGAAGGGTAGAAGTCTAGTGGAAGGGCACATGTCTATAATCTCACTGATTTAGGAGACTAAAGCAGGTGGTTGGCAAGGGCAGTGAGGAGGGCAAGAAGGAAGAAAAGGAGGGCAAAAAGCCAAATTTAAAGAAAGGAACTGGTCATAATGAAAACTTTGGATGTATGTGTTGTTTGCATTGGCATTCCTTTCACCTGATGGAATTCTAAGAGCTTTTAATGAGTTAACACGGCATTTGAGAATTCCAGGTAATGTGGCAAAACAGAAGTGTCCTTCACATGACTCTGCAAAAAAGAAAAAACTATATTTCAGGAGAGAAAGAGGACCACAAATCAAGAAAGTAGACAGGAATTCTAGAGTATACTGTGCACCCCTCCGTAGGTTTCTCCCAATAAATCTCTGTTACTATTGTGTCACCACCACTCTCCACTCTATTTCCTTCATTCCCATTGTCCTTACCAGAACCTATGACCAGGAATGGAGCAGCCCCCACCTACCTGACGCCCCCCAGGCATGGAGTAGCCTCCACCTACCTGACACCCCCATACCAGACCAGGCCTCCATCAATCCCAGAAGCAGGCACTCAGGACAACACTGGTAGGATCCTCATCCGGAGCACCACCTGCTCAGGACCAACTGGAGGGGGTTGCCAGGACAAACCAGATAACATCGGCAACCTTGAGTCTACAACCAAAGGTACAAAAAACAAACACCCAGGCAGACGTAGCATCTGGAATAATAGATCATAAAATGAGTGGTGGCTAATCTATCCCTTCAAATTGCAAGGAAAAAACACCTGGAGAATGGCCTACCTTCCCACCCAAGAATCCTAATTCAGAGATCCAGAAGAAGCTATTCGAAAATGAAGAATCAAACTAGGAGAGATTCACCTCAAATCCACAACGCCCCTAAAAATGAAGCCATGCATAAAGACCAAGATTTTAAAAACTTGAAAATATCATCAAAGATCTGATTGCTAAAAGGAACAATAACATAAAAGAAGATATAATGAAAGGACTAAGTGAGAAAACTCTAGAGACAAAAAACTCTATTATCAAAGAAATAGACATACTCAAAAACGAAATAACAGAGCTAAAAAATCCAGTATATGACATAAGAGGAACCATGGAAGAATTTAATAACAGACTAATGTCTATGGAAAACAGAACCTTGAAGAAAGAACTTTTCAAAGAGAGGACAAGCTGAGCAAACTTGACTCCACAAATGATAAAAAAAAAAAAAACTCAAAAAGCATGAAGGGAATTTTCAAAATGTCTGGGATGAAATGAGAAGGAAACTCTAAGAGTAATTGGATACAGGAAAAAATCGAACCACAAACAAATGGGATAAGGAACATTCTCAATAAAACAGTTAAAGAAAAATTACCATAGAAAAATAGAGTCAGATATTCTCACCCTGGAAGGTTTCAGGACATCCAACAGACCTAATCAAATGAGAAACTCACCAAGACACATCATATTCAAAATGTCCAACAGGGAAAGTAAGGAAAGAAAATTGACAGCAACAAGCGAGAAACCCCAAATCACATTCAGAGGCAAACTAATATGAATCACATCTGATTTTTCAGCTCAGACTCTGGAGGTGAGAAGATCATGGAAGGAGATCTTTCAACGTCTCAATAAACACAACATACAACCAAGAATACTATACCCAGCAAAACTCAGCTTCAAATTTGAGGGTGAAATAAGAACTTTTCATGATAAGAACAAACTTGAAGCATGTGTAAACAGAAAGGCAGCATTACAAAGAATCCTCAAAGATAAATTACAGAAAGAAGAACAAGCAAACATTCCTAAAAACCCACAGACAGGGGAAATACAATAAAGGCACATGTTATCAACGGCAAGAGATGACAAAGACAGCTCAGAACTTTAATAAAACACAATGACTATGAACTGCAATCACATAACGATTTTAACACTAGATGTGAATGGTCTCAAAGCACCAATCAAACCGCAAAGACCAGCAGAATGGATCAAAAAGTAAGATTCAACAATATAATGCTTATAGGAAACCCACCTTACAGCCAATGACATGCACAGATTGAGGGTGAAAGGATGGAAAAAATCTACCAGGCATATGGCCCAAGAAAGCAAACTGGAGTTGGAATTCTTATATATGACAAAGTGGATTTCAAGATAAATTAATCAGAAGAGATAAAGAAGACCACTACATC
>PVKS010036992.1:0-18926 GCA_004027875.1 Aplodontia rufa
GGGAGAGCTTTGATTACTGCTTCAATTTCACTTTCTGTGATTGGTTGGTTGAGGTTTTCAATATCCTCCTGTCCAACCCTAATTTTTTGAGGAGTCTCCACACTGCTTTCCAGAGTGGCTGAACCAGTTTGCAGTCCCACCAGCAATATGACAGTGTTCCTCCTTTCCCACAGCCCCTCCAGCATCTGTCATTGTTCTTATTCTTCATTTTTGCCACTCTGACTGGAGTGAGGTGGAATCTCAGTGAAGTTTTGAATTGCATTTCTCTTACTGCTAGTAATATAGAGCATTTTCTCATATGTGTATGGGCTTTTTGGACTTCCTCTGTTGAGAAGTTTCTTTTTAGTTCCATAGCCCATTTTTAATTGGATTATTTGATAGATAGCTAACCTAACAATTACCTCATCATACATGAATTTTTACACAATCGTGGGAACCTTGCCTAGGTTGCTGAGGGACGTAAGGAGGGGGGAAGGGAAAAGAAAGGATATCAAGAAATTTGGAGGGAGGTAGTACAGGGGAATCTAATCAGAAAGGAACCTCCGGTTTCCATGAGCAGTCCAATTAAATTGGGGTTTAAGTAGGGGGAAACATGGAACCATGTGGAACCCAAGGGGGAAAACCATGGAATAGCACCAGCCTTGGCTTGTTCTGTCATTATGCTTTTGTTCTTGATTGTTTTATGATGAATCTTTCCTAATTGTAACGAATAAAAAAAAGTTTAATGAATAAAAAAATAGAAAAAGAAACAATAGCAAAATGGCAGGCCAGTAATCTAAGATCATAAAAACTTTTTTTTTTTAAAGAGAGAGGGACAGTGAGAGAGACAGAGAAAGAGAGAAACAACTTCATTTAGTTTTTCACATGGTCTTCGTTGCTCCAACACTTAGTTGTGTACGTGGTGCTGTGGTTTGAACCCGGGTCCTCGTGCTTGCCAGGCAAGTGCTGAAACCACAGAGCCACCGCTCCAGCCCCCATAAAAACCTTTATAATCTGCTTCCATCTCATGATTTGCCTCCATCCTTTGCCAGGAAAACAGGTGATCATTCAGTATTAACTTTGTGTCTGTATATCCATGAATTGTGGTGGAGAACTTAAGCTCTGAAGTCAGAGCAACTTGGCTTTAAATTCCTTCTTTTCTCCGTGACCTTGGATAAGTTTCATAGCTACTCTGTTCCTCAGTTTTCCTGATAAAAATTGTTAGATTAGAACTGTTTCTATCTCATGGGGTTGTTGTGGGTGTTAGATTAGACACCATATAAAGCAATTAGAATAGTGCCTGGCAGGTGCTGGAGCAGTGGCTCGGTGGTTACCGTGCTTGCCTGGCATGTGTTAAGTACGCGAGTTTGAACCCCAGCACCAGGTACACAATGAAGTGTCAGAGGAACGAAAGTCAAATGAAAAGCTAAATTAAAAAAAAAAATAGTGCCTGCCATATAGCAAGCATTAACTAAATCTTGGAGTAAATTTGTTTTAAAAATTGAGCTTGAGAAATGGCATCTGAAGGCACTGCTCTGAAAAAAAGGTTCCTTGATATTCCTATTCGCTGCAAGCTACAATAAACATAAAAAGTAAAGCATCTACTTGGTGAAAATATTTATAAAGCTTTATGTTATACATATCCTCCATCTCCTGTCTCACCCACTTCTATACCTACACTCTCTTCTAGATGGAAAGATTATTTTCAGGAGCTCAGTGTGTACTTTTTACCCACAAACTTCCCACTGTGCCCTCAAACCCACCACTATCACGCAGCAGGAAAATATCCCAAGCCAGGGGACATGTGTGATCTGCTTTGCAGAGTTCTGAGAATGGGTTCAAAGACCTCCTGCTTCTACCTAATATTGCTGCAATGTAAAAAACTTATTCCAGTCCTGTTTAGCTCATCCTCTGCCTTCTGGAAGGCCCACGTCTAAGTTATCCCCGAACAATTGAACTCAATTTGCTTCTAAAGAATTTCAAAGAAGGTGCTGGAGTGGTGGCTCAGTGGTTACAGCACTTGCTTGGCATGCATGAGTACACGGGTTCAAACCCCAGCACCACGCACACAACAAAGTGTCAGAGCAGCAAAATCCACAGGAAAAACTAAATAAAAATTATTACTCTCTCTCTCTCTCCTCTCTCTCTCTCATTGTCCCTCAATATTAAAAAAAAAAAAAAAAGAACTTCAAAGAAGGTCTGTTTTGGTTCCATTTCAATTCAGTTGACAAATATTTGCATATTTATTATGAAAAAACAGTATGCTGAGGCCAAGGTGAATAAAAAATTAAGATATTACCTTGACCTCAAAGACCCTACAGCTTCAGAATGAGGATATAGAAAGCAGAATGAAATAAACGTTGAAAAGATAGAAGGAGGCATTACAGAGAGGCTTGATTTCTGTTGCAGAGAAAGAAGGTAGGTTCTTAGTGGAGAACATGGAGGAATCACCCAAGATGAAATCAGAGAAGAGAGCAAAACTCAGGGCTGTGAAAATGGCTTACAGTGTGCTGGGGATAAGTGGGTTGCCTGAGCACTGGATATTGAGAAAAAAGACTAGAAATCATTAAGGCCACCGAAATCCTTGCAAAGAAGCTTATGCTCCATGTTTTAGGCCATTTTAGGTTGTTGATATGAGGACAGACAAAATATCATCAGTTTAATGATTTTGTTCTCTGGGAATTCTTCATGATATTAAAAAAAAACACCTCCCTATTGTCTATAACTCTCATTAAGTTATTACTAATCATGTCTAAACATTTTCTAGTTCAGAATCTGTGATTAATAATAGGCAGGCACTCATGTAAGTAATGGAGATGGAGATTCACAAAGAGGTAGCCTATTATCATCAAGGAAAACCCCTGAGTATTTCTTGTTGTTCTTGATCATCTCTTACCCCTCTCCTGGTAGTTTTAATCTTTTAACTGAACCATGATTCCTCAGCAGTCACTCAAACACTCTGCTTCTTTGGTCTATTAAAAATCATATTTTGTCAGGCATGGTGGTGAATGCCTGTAACCCTGGGGATTCAGGAGGCTGAGACAGGAGGATTACAAGTTCAAGACCAGCCTCAGCAACTTAGTGTACCCCTGTATTAAAATAAAAAGTAAAAAGGACTGGGGATGTGGCACAGTGGCCAAGCCCCTCTGGGTTCAATCCTTGTACAAAAAAAAAAAAAAAAAAAATCATAGCTTATAAAATAGAAAACTGGTTGCTGGGGGATGGTGGAATGGGGAGTTGTTATTAAATGAGTTTCAGATTTACAAGATGAAAAAATATGGAGACCTTTTACACAACAATGAGAATATACTAAACTCTAGTGTACTTAAAAATGGCCACAGTGGTAAGTTTTATAGTTGTTACTACACACAAAAAAATCATTTCTTACAGAAAGGACTCTCTGACCAACTATGTTTGTGAAATATTCATGCCTGTAATTCCATTTTGGGTGACTTATAGTTCACAAAAGCTCTGAGAATTCCTGCAATAAAGGAAACCATTAACTTTTTCTAGAGCTGAATTTCCAAATGTAGTGGTAATAAATTAAGACACATTAGTTTTTCTCAAAACTAGGATATGCTTATCTAGACAGCATGACTAGAAAACAATGGATGATCAGTTTTCTATTATTTCTCAAAGGAAATAACATGAAATCCAACAAACAATGATTTTTTTATTATTAGCAGTTATTTAGTCTGCAATTTTTGAGAAAAATTCTTAAAAAGATCCTGTTACTGATCTAGTGTATTTCAGAAGTATTTTTTCCTTGCCCGGGTGTAGCTTGCCTTGAGTCTGTACTAACACTTGCTCATTGTTGACAAAGCTTATCAGATGTTGTCCTTCGCATTTCTTATTGACATATGACTTTTTCCTTCTATCTAAAATGGGTAAACCCAAAAGGGTCCTTTTTGACAGTCATTATAGAAAAACGAAAACAAGCACAAAATGCCATCAAAGGTTATCCAACTTGTAGTTATCACACCATGAAGGTAAAATATCAAAATAATGCGACAAAGCTGTCTTTAGAAAAAAATTAAGACACTAGATTTCAGATTATATCAGTTGTTAATATTGTTCCTGATTCTTGTCACCCTTTCAGTATATAAGACCCAGATACTGGAGGCAATGGGAGTATATAAATGATTTCTAAAAAAATGACAGTGCTCCAACAATGCTCCTTAGATTTCCTCTTCTTTTTATTGCTAAATGTAAAATTAAAAAAAGAAGTGCTTTGGAGAGTATATTAACTACAGTCTTACAGTCTCATTAGATAAGTTGGAAACTCATACTCCACAGGAGTATGCCTCACAGGAGTACATATGTGGAGCAATATTAACTACTGTAAGACAGTCAAGGCATTGATTGGTAGCTGTTGATCTGGGTTGAACATTTCGTTGTGATGCCAGTCTCTGCAGAGCATGATTCTTCATAGGCAGTTTCATTCCTTTTCTCACTTGTTCAATAAATACTTAGCAAGTGTTTGTCACACACCAGGCATTGTGACACTATGCATAAAGTATTGAGCAAAATCAATGTGCTCTCTGCTCTAAAGCAGCCCACCATTAAGAGAGGATACACAGTAATCAAACACACAGCAGTGAGCTGATGGTGAACACAGTCATGTGATTCAAAGAAAGGAGCACCATTCTCCTACAGTGTTAACCAAGCAACCCAACACATCCAGGAGGGCTTCACGGAGAAAGTGGCACTTAATTGAGGAAAGATGAGCAAGCATGAGGGAGGGAAAAGATGTCCAGACACATGGGTAGCTTATAAAAAAGGGCTGGGGGGAAGCTAGAGAGGTGGCTTGGCAGTTACAGTGCTTGCCTGGCGTGTGCAAGTATGCGAGTTTGAACCCCAGCACCCTGTACATCATGAAGTGTTGGAGCAACAAAGGCCCCATGGAAAAACTAAATAAAAATTGATTCTCTCTCTCTCTTTCACTGTCCCTCTCTCTAAAAATAAAATAAAATAAAAAGGGCTAAGGGCTGATTCATGGTGAATCCTTTCCCCAGGGAGTATTTACTGAAGTATCTGAAGCTTTCTCTGTATTTCTCATGAAGATAATATTAGAAGACTAAGCATAATGATGTTCAATGTGAGTGCTTTGTACTTTTTTTAAACTTTGTGTTTCTATCCTTGAACTTTTGTATAGTGAAGAGGTAATGTTTTAAAAGTTAAAACATAATAAAAATCTCCCTGAGTCAATAATGATGTTTTTTTTTTTCAAAGAGAGGGACAGTGAGCAAGAAAAAGAGAAAAAATGACTTTTATTAGATTGATGGTTTCATAAGAACTCCTTTGTGAGTCTCCATTGTCTTAATAAACTGGTTGGTTGAGAAATTTTTTTCCCATTTCCACAAGATTACCTGGACCATGCAGTCTACAGGTTTCTGAGGCATCAGGCAGCAGGGATGCCTAGAAGCCATAGCTCCTGAATGATAGGAGGCAAGGTCGCAGACGCTGGGGCTCTTGGTGCACATTTGTTCTTTCTCATCTTGTCTCCCCTATGACACTCACTGGGACACAGAAACACTTAACTGGGCATAGAGTCCTCTGTGGAAAAGTGGCAGCAGGGTGGAACTGGGGAACAGTCGCGGCCGTCAGCTCATTCTGATGCACTCTGGCCAGTGGTTCATCCTTTGCTTGCTCTTACATTGCGCTTGTCCCAGAGGTGAGGATCCTCAGAGCAGGGATTTGGGGTCCTCTGAGTGATTCTTACAAGTGTGCTCTCTGCATTCTGTTACTGCATCTGAAATCTCTCTCTTAGGGAAGTTCGGATAAATGTTTTCAAGTTACTCATCAAAGACCTTAAAACATTGCAGGCACTCATTAGTAGGTTGCTGCACATTTAGCTCTCAGTTGTTCATTCTTTACTCTTATGAACAAGGTAGTTCTGAATATAGCAAGAACAACCTGAGAAGACAGTGAGCTCTGACTGATGAGGTGGTAGAGAACACAATTTAGAGGACAATTATCTGGTCCAATGGTCTTTTTGAGAGCTATGCAAAATGACTGGTCAAACAACATGAACATGTGGCAACAGGAGAGTCCCCTACCCTCTAGTAGAACCACTCCCCAGAAAACCAGCCTCAACTAAAGTCGGCAGTGTGCCGGGGTTGGCCGAGGCTGGATTGGCTGTTGGCTCTGGCTTACCTGGTGGAGGGGACTTTGTGCCTGAAGAAATCTCCTGGTCCATGGGACTCTTACCTGAAAAGGGCGAAAAGAGTGGGATCATTTTACCTAAATCAAGTCACCAGTAACACTAACAATTTCTATTAAGGAGCTATTGTTTTCCTCTGGCACTTACCTCTCTAAAGACCATTTTGAGGGATTCCATAGAGGCTCTTGGTCCTGCTCATTCTGAACCACACTCTGAACTGCCATGAGGTATTGGGGTGACATATATGACACTTATTCCTTTCCACCAACATTAAATAGCCCCAAAGGGGAAATGTGTCCAGTCCCTAGACTGCCACAGGCTGGGTGGTGGTGTGACCCTTAAGATATGAGGCCTTGAGGGAGATCCCCAGGTCAATTGGAGGCAAGGCCTGAGAAGACACTGGGGGACCCAGCTTCTCTTGCTTCCTGCTTTCCCCTGTGGTTTCTTCCTCTTGCATGCTCTCCTGCCATCCACTATGAGGTCATCTCCAGTTCTAAGCCAATGCTAGCACCTTGCCTTTAAATCTCTTTTCTTCCTAAAGTTACTCAGCCATAAATATTTTATTATAGCAATGAAATGGATTAATAGATTTTTGAATACCACAGATATTAATATTTTGTGGATCAGTTTTATTTTCTAGAGCTTTCTTAATCATTTCATTCGTTTCTCACAATTTGTATGTGAGACTGATAAAATAGGTTTTTATTATTTTTAGCAAAACAGACAATTGAGACTTTAGAATGAAGGTTATCATGTTTAAATTTATGTACTTGGCACAGTTTTATACCAGACATCCAAATGTGAATCCTGGTGTTTCGGGACCTGTGATGAATCATTTCACCTATATAACACTCTTTCCTCAATGGTAAAGAAGGAGAAATCAGTTTGCTTCACAGACTTGTGGAGAAGATTGAATAAAGTTACACATGCAAGTCACCTAGCTTAGTACTTGTTGCATAGCAGGTGCCCAGTAAATGACACCTTCTCATTTCCCAAAGGCACAGAGTGGAGTGATACTCAACTCCTAATCATGAGTATCCAGTTGCAGAAGCCCTGATAACTGTAGATGAAAAACCGTACAGCAAATGTCCTTCCGTGACATAGAAAATGTGTTTGGAATAGAAAAGAGAATAAACAACTCTACTTGTATGATTATAGTGGACTATCTTCAGAATATTTCAAGGATATGTAATTGCACAGCTTGAACATTCATTATTTATGCCCTATTGCCAGGGTTGAAGGTTGCTTCTTTGTGCGGCTCTCCACTGTGAGCTACTTTGAATCACTTCATTAGAAAGTTAAGTGTCTGAAAAAATAGCAAATTATGGAACATATCCCACTATTGTGTTACACACAGTGTCCCAGAGCAGAAATTATGGCCAGAACAGGGTCCTGCATAAAACAAGCATTGTGTATGCAAATAAGCTAATGGTCATGGAATCTTGTGTAACACATGCACACAATCAGGAATTTATATCAGTAGACATTTGTAGCTGACAATTTTTAACTGGAGTGGTGAGGGATTGTCTGAGTTAGTAAAGTGTGAGACTCCGCTGTTGATGAAATGCAGCACTTAGACTGCAACTCTTGTGGGAATACTGGGATGAAGCAAGGAGACCGCATTCAAGTCTCATTTCTGCCATTGTTCAATCACAGCTCAGCCTTGCTGGGTGACATGTTCGTGTCTATTAAATGCTGGACTACTCTATCACACCCATCCTACACTGACAGGAGGAAGGGTGCTCCTTAACAACCAAAAAGCCTTCTCTACTTCACTGTCTGTCCCACTGCTCCTCCTGGGTTCATGGACCTATCATCTCTCACCCAGATATTATCATAGTCCTGGATGAGTTCCCTGTCTCGGCTCTCACTCCCTAAACCCACCTACCATATGGCTTTTAGGAATAAACAGTATTGAGAATACTCTTTCTAAAATGCCAGGCTTATCAAGTCACACTCAACTTCCAAGCCTTCAGTGTCTTCTCATGGTTTCAGGATGAAGCAGTTATTTGGCACCCAAGGTTCTTCATTGTTTCCTGCCTCATCTCTCACTTTCCCTCACCCTCACCCTGACTTGCAGGTCTGCAACAGAGCCGGGTACTTCCTGCCTCTGTGCCTTCGCTGGTCCTTTGCTCTCTGCTTGGAGGGCTTTCCCTAGAATAAACTGCAAATCTCTGGAGGACAGGAACACTGTGCTGGGTGCATTGCTAACATATAGCAAGATCTACTATTTGCTGGGAAGAAGAAAGAATGAAGAAAGGCATGGTGATGATTCAGATGCAGATGAGGCAGTCAAAAGCGCATTTTATTTTCAATGCTCTTTCAATTACAGCCATAGGTTACTCACAGGAAAAGCTGATCCTGCCTGTAGTATAATTGGCAATTCAGAACCCAGAGGCCAAATGTGGTTAATTTTGTGAAGATCATTTGTGCAGAATGGAGCTTGATATACGCAGATTCTTGTTTTCTGAGGAAATAATTCTGGGCCCTGGTGTCTTTTGCTTCCTTCTTTAAAGCAGTAGATGCCATCATTGAGGAGCTATAGGGTCAGGGGATGGGAAGTCTCATGGGTACAGAAGTATAAGGAAAAGGAAATATGGTTGGATATTGGGAATCAGAAAAGAGGATGTGGCACTGGGAACCAGTGAGGAATCCAATGTGTTCATGAAAATATTTTGAAGGAGAATAACGCTGTGCATAATGGGAAGTTGAAATTATAAACACGAGATATATGGCACCCCACTCCAAGCACTTGAGTGTGAACAAGAGCCACTGCTTGTGAAGATGACCTTTCAAAAACGACATAGACTTGAGGGCCAAGTGATTGACACTGCAGTCTAGAGAATGCCACATGTGGTAGTGTCTATTGGTGTCCTGCCCGCTTGCGTGATGATGCACCCACCTACCCCTCTCTTTCCATGCGTCCTGCCTGCTAAAGGCTCACAGCCGTACTTCTCTCCGGGAAACCTTGGGAAACCTTTTGAGGGTGTATTACCTTGCCTGAGTGATTACACCCTTTCCTCCCCTTAGCGGTGGCCTGTGACTAGCAACTGATTAATATAGGGCGCCTTCTCCTCAAGGTGAAATAACTCTGTGATGCTTGCCATTCACGCTCTAGAGTTCCCCAGGCAACCATGCTGATTCGATTTCAGTTAACCACATCCTGGCTTAACTCTTTTGCCTGTGGTCTCCTCTTCCCTTAGTTTCTTACAAATTTGTCTCTTTGTCAATAAATCACTTGCAAAATCACATGGCCTGGGCTTTCCATCTCAGGAACCCAACCTAAGACACAATGGTGATCTGGAAACCCTCTGTGGGGGCAGACCTTGCTGGTTAAGAGGTTGAGAAGGTTGTTGTCAATCATGTATTTTTCTCAGATGAAGCTTCTCTCAAGCCATCATTTCTAACCTGAATGAATGGATCTCTAATCATTGGTGGAGTTAGAAGGGCTCTTTTTAAAAATTATGAACTCAGGGGTTTACACTTCTTGTGATCTCTCCTTACTTCAAAGTGCATAGTAGACAATGAGTCAGTTATTTGTCACAAATGGGGCTAAAAAAATACTGCCTTTCTGAGGGTTGCTTTTCTTACTGTTCCTTCTCCCTGCCACCTCCTTAAACTCTAAAACAGCAATTGCTTGCGTCTCATGAAAATTGGACAGATTTAGAATCCAAAAGGCAGCTGGCAAGTTGCCCAGTGTGCCATATGTTGTATTTTCCAACTGCAGGTGTTCTCCCTCTTGACTGGCAGCTCCCAGGCTGGCTGTGGTCCAGTCTGAGGGAGAAAGAAGATCTGGGAAGATACACTCTGCATAATTCTTCATGAGGCCAAGTCTCCATCTGGGTTTTAGTTTGTAGCATAGTGTTTATCATCTACCCATATGGAAATGCACACGGGTTGATAGGAAGGATGTTGGGTAAACGTGGTGCCCTCATGATGTGGACACCTGTGGGACCACATGACCACTCACAACCTTGGCTTTGCAGAGTGTTGAATATGATTGAAGAGGTATTGACTCCAAAATAGATGAAAGTTAATCAGATCACATTAAAATCTGCTCAGTGATTAAAAGCAAAACACAAAATTTGGGAGCCACAGCACCAACTGATCAAAGAACAAGGACCAGTTATTTTTTCTCATTCTTATTCCTGATTAGTTTCGTAGTATCAATTCTGTTGCCTTAGATGCACTTCTTATCCGAAAGTGAGATGGAAGTAATGATGCTTAATTGCCGATAAACTGTTTTCAGGTACTGAGATTAAACAAAAAAGGTGTAAATCACCATGACTGCTACTCTAATTCACCATTTTATTCATTGTGTATTCATTTAGAATTTTATTCACTTTCTTAACCAATGATCAAGGTTTTTAAATTGATCATCTGCAGACTTTCAAAACTACATAGTTATTTTTTACTATTTGTCTCAAGGGAAAAAGTGATATATTCATGTAAAGGAAATATAAAAGTAAACATGTGGGCAAGACACTCTTGACACACTTTGAAATATTTTTATTTCTTCCAGATAACTTAGAAAAATTCTTAAACTTGTGTTTTAGACATGTAGTCATTTTACATAAGATGTTATTTAATTCCTTTCCTATTCTTCCTCTTTAATGATTTGAGGCTCTCTTTTTTGTTTTTATGTTCTTTCTCTATTAAGAAAACCTTTCTGTTAGTGTTGTAACTGGTCCCCCTTCTTCAACTATCAGATTTTTTACCTTTGGCTCTGAATGATCAAAGGAAGCAAGACTGAGCAAACAGGTACTAATGGCAAATCCAACCCATGGGGACTTTCAAGGTGCACTCCCTGACTTACCCTACCTTCACATAGAAACATGTTCCATCCCCTTTCTCTCCTTCAGGCTACCTCTCAGAGCAGGGACATAATTGGGCCAAAGTTCTCAGGATGGAGAATGAGGCACAGGGAGGAAGGGAGTTTAAAAGCGCTAGGATCCATGAATATGTGTGCCTGTTGTTCTCTGTGGCTTCTTCTGGCTTTCTTTTGGGTTCACTTTCTTGAAGTCTATCTTTTCTCTCAAGTCAGTGAGGCAAGGGACCTCTGGGTGTCTCACCCCACATAGGGAGGGGTCTCCTCAGGTGCCACTGGAGTGAAGGGCAAGGCAAGCTCTGAGGAGACAGTCCTTGCTTTTGTAAAACATTCGATAGGCAATTCATGCATGTGATTTTAACATCACAAAGTATTTCAAAATATACGGTGAAAATTCTGTTTCCCACATCTTATTTTCATCCTTTCAGTTCCTAGGCATGATGTTGACTTTTGCACTAAAAAAAAGTATATTTTCTCTCACACAGGCAGTGTTCTTTTTAAAAAACCAGAAATAGCAATGCTTATGTTTAATTTTCTTGGAATCACCAATATGGTAAATTATATTTCATTCTAAGTATTGGACTGCGTTTTAGTTATTACTTTTCAATATGCTATCAGATTTCATTTACTAGTATCTTTATTTCAGTTTTTTGCATTGGCATTCAGAAGATATATTGGCATTTTCTATAATTTGGGAATTTTCTTGTTCATCATTTATCATCTCTTGGTATTAGAAATATGCTTACTACATAAAAAGAATTTAGAAATGGTTCTTTTATATTTCCCCCCTGATGTTCTGGAAACCTTTTAAATAATCTTGTAATTATGTTCCCTTTAAAGGTTTAGTAGAATTTTTTCTATGGAAACATCTTTTGAGGTGCAGAAGATTCTTTTAATAACTTTTGCTATTTCATCTTTGGGAAGTATACACTTTTTTAATTAAAGGTTTTTGTCTGTTTATTGCAACGAACAAAGATGCACTATTTCTTTGGTCAGGCAGAAGGTTTCCGTCCGTAATCCATTCAGGGCTGATGACTTAGTCCAACTTGATGTAGCCTACATCCTTTAAGATCTGACAGAATTATTGCAACTCATGTTGAGGCTGTATTTCTGGATTGGTCCCCACAGTTTGAGCAGACAAGGCAAGAGCTGCATAAGGTTTCAAAATATCACTTTTGAAGCCAACTCTGATAACATATTCCTAAAAATATCCATTTCATCATAGTTTTAAATTTTGTTTATATGGAGTCAAAGAAACTGTTCTCTTATGAGCTTTTTTATGTCTATGATTCTGTGGTTACCTCTTCTTAAAATTTTTACCGATTTGTATTTTCTCCCTTCTTCATTAGGTTAGTGTCTTAGTCCATTTTGGTTGCTAGAACATATATACCATAAACTTGGTAACTTCAACATGATAGAAATTGTTTTCTAAAATGTCTGGAGTCTGAGAAGTTCAAGATTAAGGTGCCAGCAAACTCAGTGTCAGGAGAGGGGCTGCTTTCTGATTCACAGATGACTCCTATGTGTGCCCTCACATGATGAAAAGGGTGAGGGGTCTCTTTCCGGCCCCTTTTATAAGGACACTGATCTCCCTCAACTCCTGCCAGTCCCTAAATCCAAACATGCTCACCTTGGGATTAGCATCTCAGGATACACAGAAACACATCTCAGTGTGGGGGTGTGATAGAGACATGAACATTCAGTCCACTGCAGTTAGGAAGCAACTTATTATTTGTATTATTTAAGCAACAAAGTTTTGATTTTATGTATTAGTTCTGCTATCTTAGTACTCACTAAGCTGTTAATGTCTTCTTTTAGTTTCTTCCCAAGCTTTCCTTAAATTTAATTTATTGCCTTTTCTAACTTTATCAGCGTGATGCTTTGTTTCTCATTCTTTCTGATTTGTTGTTATAAATATGCCTGCACACCTTAGCATTTCTTGACTCTCATTTTTCTCTAATATTTTAAAAATCTCGTATGTGTCTCATGTCTCCTTTTGTTTTCTATCCTCTGTGCTCCTTGTTGTTTCCTCATTATCTGATTGCCCTTGTGTTTCTTGCAGTTTCATTTTCACGTCTATAATGGTTTTATTTTTTCTACTTCCTTTCTGAGTTTGATCTTCTATCATTTATCTCTGTTTTCTCTCCATCGTATCCTGAATTCTTACATTTCTATTCTATGGTCTTCTTTCATTTCGTATATAATGTTTGTTTCCAATGTTGACATGCTTCCTGGCAACATTTTTCTGGGCCTCCTGGTTCCTATATGCAGGGATGAAGGTTATCTGGGATTCACAAACTTGAGGCCCTATTTTTCTTGGTGTCACCAAGACAGACTGCTTTCTCAGGATAGGGCTTGCCTCTATGATTGGTTCCATAGTACATGTGTAGTTCCTATCTGCTTCTCTGAATTAAACTAGGTAGCTCACTCCCATTTCTACCCCCACTGTTGCAGGCAAGGTCTTGCCCATTCCATGAGCCTCTTAACTTCAGAAAGTATGTTTTTGTCATTACTTTCTGAGACTTCCAACAACTGAGTTCTTACCGTAGAGATCTCTGCTTGGCTTCTCTCCAGTTTCTTCCATGCAACTCCCAAGTGAACTTGATTACTTTTGAAAATGCTTACAAATATTTTGGAGTTTCACTCTCAATTTTGCCAAAAATCAAGTGCACTTTTGGGTGGTTTCCAATAGGAGAATAGAAAATACTAAGTTATAAAACCATGTGCATATCAAAATTCCTGCTTCATCTTTAGGGAGCAATTATCTTTTCATTTGTTCACTTTTCTTTGGAAAGTGGCAAGAGCTTTAAAATAAAAGTCCAAAAGGTAATCACACTGCTTTTCATCTGGTCCACTTGAGTGGATCAGATGCTTTTCTAGGGTTTTGATTGTGCATTCTCTGTCTTCCTCCTCCCTCCTTCCCTGTCTTTCTCACCTTTATCTCCAAAGCCTAAGAATTTAAAGATCCAGCACATGAGTTATACCTAATTTTGACCCCCTGTTTGAGTCACGAGATAAGTGAAAGTCCAGCTGATCATGAGGGAAGGTCCAGATGATTGGGCAGCACAGAGCATCTAGACATACAGCAGAAGACTATAGGTGCAAGTCAGGCATTACTGCAGCATCAAGGGGTCATAGCTGCAATGACGTAGTATATTGAAAGTCCAGAGCACAAAATTCTAGGCCAAAAGAAAAATCCATCAACATTTAGTAGGATCCAGACTCTGTTACTGAGAATGAGCAGAAGGTGGTAAAAAGAAAGTAAGTTCTGAGTCCTTGGAAAATTGGGGTTTTAGGCAAAGAGAACAAGGTTGGTAGCCAAGGCTAGCTTCATTAGCATGTGACCTATACAATTAACTGATGTCCTGTGCTCAGAATGGGCTTTCACTTGGTTTACTATTCTTCTGTCACTGTCTTAAAAGCTTAACAATTTTTAGACAAGGGATCCTGCCAACTCATTTTGCACTGGGCCCTACAAATTATGTTACATATGTTGTGTATAACTCAGCACACAGCATAAGGAAGATCAATTCATCCTGTAAATTTCAGTTCAAATTCTCAAATATCCTTTCTTTTCTTTATTTCCCCCTAAAGGACTAAGTAAATATTTTTAAATAAGTTAATGTATTGGTTACCAGAAGGTGAGCACAAGGCCTAAATAATTGACCTTGAGCTGTTTCAGTTCCCCCTTGTCAGGGGTGAGTTCAAACCAGAGGTTGAGGTAGGATGAACCAAAGGCCACTCAACTCTAGGTATTGAAATGTGAGGACAAACATTGGCCCATGAAAGACCCTGCGTGGGTGATACCAGTATCACCCACCCCATATCCAGAGAGGTATAGCCTTCTGGTTGACTGGAATAATTTGCAGACATGGAAAATATGGAGGATCAATTCTCTTTTACTTACCCTTACAAACAGCTGTGCAAGTTTTATACCCTCCTTGCTTCTGACATCCTAAGCCTTTTTCATTCCTACCCCTCTGTGACCCCACTACATGTGACCCCACTGTTGGTTCCACTTTTAACTTTTCTAGCACTCCAGATTTTTTTCATTAAATAATGAACATTCTTACCCTTTATCAGCATTACCCTGATACTGAAACGAGACAAGCACACAATAAAAAAATCCATATAGATCAGTTTCTCTGATGTACATAAATACAAAAATTCTCGGCAATGTACTAGCAAATCAAATTCAACAACACATCAAAAGGATCATTCATTATGATCAAGTAAGATTTATCCCAGGAATGTAGGGATGGTTCAATATAGGCAAATCAATAAATGTAAAACATTACATCAACAAAATGAAGGGCCAAAATCATTGTTATCTCAACAGATGCAGTAAAAAGCATTTGATAAAATCAACATCCTTTCATAATAAAAACTCTAAATTCAGTATATAAGGAACATATAAAGCCTATATGAACATCACAGTGAATGGGAAAATGCTAAAAGCATTTTCTCTAAGAAAAATAAGTCAAGGTTGTCCACTCTCGCCATTCTTATTCAGCATAGTAATGGAAATCTTAGCCAGAACAATTAGGAAAGAGAGAGAAGTAAAAAGCATACAAATAGAAAGTCAAATTTTCTGTTTGTAGATGATATGATTTTATACATAATGACTCCACCAAAAAGATTGGTAGAACAGATCAAGGAATTCAGCAAAGTTGCACAATACAAAATCAATATGCAAAAAGCAATATCATCTCTATACACTAGTAACAGTATTTCTGAAAAAGAAACCAGGAAAGCCATCTCATTAACAACAGCAATTACAAAAAAAAAAAAAACAAAACAGCTCACCTAGAACTAGCCAAACAGGTAAAAAACTCCTTTCCTTATTATTTTACTGACCAAGACAAAATGACCTCCAAATTAGTGGCCAAAGCCCCCTCATCCTTTTGACTATTTCCCTTTACTCCTATACCACTAAATGACTTTTACATGGATGCAGCCCAAATCATCCTCAATAGAATAAAATCTTTTCATAATTCAATCAGTGGGAGGGAGGGAAAGAGGAAGTATAGGGGATTGAAATAGAGAAAACTATGTGCAATGTATTTATGAGTATGTAAAAATGAACCCTACTATGATATGTAACTATAATGCAGTTAAAAAAAACTCCTCCTAATTCATAAGAGATCTACCAGTAAATAATCATTCCTCTCCAGAGAAACCAGAGGGTATAGCAAATGCATAGGGACATCAATTCTTTATCTGTAGCAAAATATCTGAAAATAACCACTTAGTACTAGATCCTGGAATCTCCCTAATAGCATTAGGTAGTCAAACACACACACACACACACACACACACACACACACACACACACACACATACATTTAAAAAACCAACTCTGGCTCTCCACTGTCCACTCAAAGAACTACAGAAGAACCTAAAGACCTAAAGTTACTAAGGCCTGGGACCCTTAGTAGGGGAAGTCCCGGTAAGTATTATGTTCTAGATCTCAGGGGCTTTGGATTTGCCTGTAGGGATGCTCAGGTCCAGAAGAGCAGATGCCAGAGATCTGGAACCATGAGTGTCACTCCAACTGTGGCTCTGAGAAATGACTTAGAATTTATATTGGCCCACAGATTCTATTCATGTCTGTCCTGACCCCATAGCATTTTCCATAAGCAATCAAATAAACAGAATTTCTGGCAGTGCACTCTTGCCCCATAGAATATAGACCAACCTAGGGAGATGGAATGAAAAATAGTCATTTTTGATCAAGTCTAATTTCAATGTGTGCATAGGTACCTATCTCTCCCTTATAGACCCTGACAGTTCCCACCTGACATTCCACATTTCTTTCTAGGTATCTTTGTTTAATATTACGAGTAATAAAATGACTCTGTCACCTTTGGTAAAATATCAAGAATTTTTCCATGTAGAAAACAAATGATAGAGGGGTGAGGTCTGAACATAAAAATAACCCACACTGCCTCAGGGTGGGCAGGGAATTTCTAGGCAGTACTGGATCCCTGCTGGGGAGTAAATCAGATTCCCGCAGGTAAGGGCTGATTGGCAGTCAGGCAGGGCCCTCCTCCCCTCCTGCTTCTTGCTGTCACTACTAAGCATAAAACATTTAAAAAGGATAGATGATAATACTTTTATATTTAAGAATGATTTCTATTGTAGTCTCTATTGACATCAATTAAACATTCTAAATACCCAAAATAATCAAAACAAAAGGTTTTCCCACCAAAATTAAAATGACCAATAACATAGAATTTTCCAATTAGAATTGTTTTATATTACCTCATTTAAAATACCCAGTTTCCTTCCCTTCACATTTTTTAGCACAAATACTTCCCTTTGAAGGTTACACAAAAATTAGGTCGTATGTTTCAAAGAAATGTGTATGTGTGTGCGTGCATGTTGGAATGTTTGTGTTGAAAAGTTAATTTGGGTTTGACTGTTTCTGTCCTTTAGTATGTGCTAATTCAGCAGGGGTTAAACTTATTTAAAAATTATTAATGGATTTTCTGTTCTAGGATAAATTTTCAACAATAGGTAGAAACTATAGGATTGTTTGAATAACAAAGCTATTATGAATTGGATTTTATTATGAATCTTTTCTTGCTTTGATATTCCATTACAGGAGACCATATCAAAATTCCTATAATGGAAACAGGCTATTAGCACTCTTAAAACACTAGGCAGTAGGGGCAAAGAGGAGACTGATACTCCTTAAATTCCTTACTGAGTAGCTTTAAGGAGAATGGTTGAGTTTCAAGTTGGTTATCTCTAAAATAGATCTGTTCAGAGCATGCCTGGGCTTAGGTTCAGACGCTGGACTATCCTGAATTCATGGAGGTTATGGTATCTTGTGAGGTACTACTGGGCAACAACCCTACTTCAGGCTTTGCCTGGCATTTCTAATCTGTTTTGCTGGCTGTGTTTTCCATTTAGAATCTCAAACATTTAGTGTAGGAGAGCTTAATAAATATTATATAATAATAAATATTCAAGACATATGGTTCAAGGTTTTTATGTAAGTTCTATGAAAATCTATTCTACTTTCACATCCATTTATAATTGCCATGAATACTAATTTCAAAGATATTTGACTTAACCCTCCAATTTCTTCTTTTCCTATTTAAAATGACTAGTTTAACCCACCCTCTCTCCTTCCCTTTCTGTCTTGAAGGAGGATGTAGATGCTCACCTCATTCCTTCCCATGGCACCTTTGATCCCCTTTGTTCCCACCACTTTGGGGGATCTCAGCCATCCATCACCAATACATATTATACCCCTCCTTTTCCATCGGTCTCCTGAATCTGTAAATAGGAACAAGTCTCTCTGATCCTAAAACTCTTCCTTTTGTCCTTCATGCAATTCTGTATTACTGATTTATGTAATCTTCAAATTTCTGAAAGCAGTAATATTTTTTTTTAAAGAGAGAGGGACAGTAAGAGAAAGAAGGAATCAATTTTATTTAGTTTTCTTTTGGCTTTCATTGCTCTGACATGTTGTTGTGTACGTGGTGGTGTTGTTTGAACCCGCGTCCTTGCATATGACAGGCAAGTGCTGTAACCACTGAGCCACCACTTCAGTCCCTGAAAGCAGTAATATTTATGCACCATCTAACTTCATTTAACACATTCTTTAAACTTCTTGTTCAGCTAGGGTTTCCACCTAGAATCTCAGACTGACAAATACCTCTTTATTTTTTTTTCGTTCCAATCAACCTAATCTCTTTTTTTTTTCAAATTTATTAGAAGTATATAACAATACAGGATACAGATGAGGGGAAACATTGTCAAAACAGTAGCAATCAATGTGTATAAACTTTGTTATCCAGGGGTAATGCCAACGCATAGATAAACTACTATGGGTTTCATCTGTTGCAGTTTCCCCCAGAAGAACTCATGTGTTAAATGGGTATCTAGTGGAGGAATGACATCAGCTTCTGGGATGGTTCCCCCATCTTCCCAATCACCAGACTC